>RXON01001736.1:0-103799 GCA_009667805.1 Leptobrachium leishanense | reverse complement strand
AGAATATTCCGGATATAATAGTTACTATGAGATAACAGAATATTCCGGATATAATAGTTACTATGAGATAACAGAATATTCCGGATATAATAGTTACTATGGGATCACAGAATATTCCGGATATATATAGTTACTATGGGATAACAGAATATTCCACATATAATAGTTACTATGGGATAACAGAATATTCCGGATATAATAGTTACTATGGATAACAGAATATTCCGGATATAATAGTTACTATGAGATAACAGAATATTCCGGATATAATAGTTACTATGGGATAACAGAATATTCCGGATATAATAGTTACTATGGGATAACAGAATATTCCGGATATAATAGTTACTATGTGATAACAGAATATTCCGGATATAATAGTTACTATGAGATAACAGAATATTCCGGAATAATAAAGTTACTATGGGATAATAGAATATTCCAGATATAATAGTTACTATGGGATAACAGAATATTCCGGATATAATAGTTACTATGAGATAACAGAATATTCTGGATATAATAGTTACTATGGGATAACAGAATATTCCGGATATAATAGTTACTTATAGGATAACAGATATTCCGGATATAATAGTTACTATGGGATAACAGATATTCCGGATATAATAGTTATATGGGATATAACAGAATATTCCGGATATAATAGTTACTATGGGATAACAGAATATTCCGGATATAATAGTTACTATGGGATAACAGAATATTCCGGATATAATAGTTACTATGAGATAACAGAATATTCTGGATATAATAGTTACTATGGGATAACAGAATATTCTGGATATAATAGTTACTATGGGATAACAGAATATTCCGGATATAATAGTTACTATGGGATAACAGAATATTCCGGATATAATAGTTACTATGTGATAACAGAATATTCCGGATATAATAGTTACTGTGTGATAACAGAATATTCCTGATATAATAGTTACTATGGGATAACAGAATATTCCGGATATAATAGTTACTATGGGGTAACAGAATATTCCGGATATAATAGTTACTATGGGATAACAGAATATTCCGGATATAATAGTTACTATGGGATAACAGAATATTCCGGATATAATAGTTACTATGGGATAACAGAATATTCCGGATATAATAGTTACTATGAGATAACAGAATATTCTGGATATAATAGTTACTATGGGATAACAGAATATTCCGATATAATAGTTACTATGGGATAACAGAATATTCGGATATAATAGTTACTATGAGATAACAGAATATTCCGGATATAATAGTTACTATGGGATAACAGAATATTCCGGATATAATAGTTACTATGGGATAACAGATATTCCGGATATAATAGTTACTATGAGATAACAGAATATTCCGGATATAATAGTTATATGGGATAACAGAATATTCCAGATATAATAGTTACTATGGGATAACAGATATCCGGATATAATAGTTACTATGAGATAAGAATATTCCGGATATAATAGTTACTATGGGATACAGAATATTCCGGATATAATAGTTACTATGGAATAACAGAATATTCTGGATATAATAGTTACTATGGGATAACAGAATATTCCGGATATAATAGTTACTATGGGATAACAGAATATTCCGGATATAATCTGTAATATGCGATAACAGGTGTGTGTGCTGTTCAGTTATTGCGTCACACGTGTCACACACAGGTTATGTACGTCTGTGATGTCACGGTTGCAGGTTGCTGTGCGCTGGGTTAATATGTGCCTCCTCTCCCCCCCCCCCTTACTTCCTCATGGAATGTCCCGGGTTTATAATAGTGACGGAGTCTGTAACAATGTAACCAGTAACATTTTGCCAGAGATACAAAGTACATTGGTTATAAAGTAGCAGCTGCTTTAACCCCTTTTGTGACCATTGTTTTCTCCATGCGAGCAAGGCCCGGGTGCTGAAGGGGTTAATGCGAGCCGGTAGCTGCAGACCTTGTGTTTCCTAATAATGATTAGTTCATGTTCTCGCCGCTGTACGCAATACACTGCGCTCTGTGCTTCCTCTCTGCTACATCAGCATTGAGGAAGTCCGAATCTGCGACACGGAGCGCACTCACAGCTGGGAGACGCGGGCACTGGGCACACTCACAGCTGGGAGACGCAGGCACTGGGCACACTCACAGCTGGGAGACGCAGGCACTGGGCACACTCACAGCTGGGAGACGCGGGCACTGGGCGCACTCACAGCTGGGAGACGCAGGCACTGGGCACACTCACAGCTGGGAGACGTGGGCACTGGGCGCACTTACAGCCAGTGAGCACAGATGGACATACGGAGACGGCTGAGCTGAGTGAGGGACATAGAGGACACTCCGCTGGCTGAGCCGGACCCCCGCCCCCAGGTAAGCTCCCCGTGTGCTGGTGATGGTACTTGCAGAGTGTGTGGCATGCACTCCCTCTCAGGATCTGGTGGCCGGGTTGTGACAGTGTTGGCTGTGTGTGTGGTGGGTGATGCCGTCGCTCCCATATGTTTGGAAGTTACCATCATTTACATTCCAGGCTGGCTGAGCATGATGGGGATTGTAGTGACCGCTGCCCCAGGCTGTCACAAGCAGAAGTGAGAGCGTGGGGCGCCGCGCTGTCTCCACACCGGGGAGATCCCTGCTTAGTCACAGCTTCTGTCATTCAAATGTGAGGAGTAATGTTTTGTCATTAACGGGTTAAACTTCTGTCCGTCTGCTTTCCAGATCCCGCTCTATGCTTAGTGCGCTGGGATTGGCAGTCCAGCACTGATAGGAGGGCGGGGGGGGGGTATACTGTCAGCGTTGGGATGAGTGGGGTGCTGCCATTACAGGCGCCTCTCCTTGGGGCTGGGAGTGATAGGGATTGTAGTTATGCAGCTCCCGGATCTACTGAGATTCACTGCTTCTAATTTCTAGAATGTGGATGTGAGGAGTCTGACGTCTGCAAACGGTTAAACGCGTTGGGAGTCGCTGGGGGGGGGGGCTGGTCAGACCTGTTTACACAAAGGATTCTTTTTATTCCACCTGTAATCCCAGAATAATGGAATGTGCAGCATGAACTGCCTGTGACATCATGAGAGACTGCCATCTACTGGGGAACTGCCTGTGACATCATGAGAGACTGCAGGGGAACTGCCTGTGACATCATGAGCGACTGCCATGCACAGGGGAACTGCCTGTGACATCATGAGCGACTGCCATGCACAGGGGAACTGCCTGTGACATCATGAGCGACTGCCATGCACAGGGGAACTGCCTGTGACATCATGAGAGACTGCAGGGGAACTGCCTGTGACGACATGAGAGACTGCAGGGGAACTGCCTGTGACATCATGAGAGACTGCAGGGGAACTGCCTGTGACATCATGAGAGACTGCCATGCACAGGGGAACTGCCTGTGACATCATGAGAGACTGCAGGGGAACTGCCTGTGACATCATGAGAGACTGCAGGGGAACTGCCTGTGATATCATGAGAGACTGCCATGCACAGGGGAACTGCCTGTGACATCATGAGAGACTGCAGGGGAACTGCCTGTGACATCATGAGAGACTGCAGGGGAACTGCTTGTGACATCATGAGAGACTGCCATGCACAGGGGAACTGCTTGTGACATCATGAGAGACTGCCATGCACAGGAGAACTGCCTGTGACATCATGAGAGACTGCCATGCACAGGGGAACTGCCTGTGACATCATGAGAGACTGCAGGGGAACTGCCTGTGACATCATGAGAGACTGCCATGCACAGGGGAACTGCCTGTGACATCATGAGAGACTGCCATGCACAGGGGAACTGCCTGTGACGACATGAGCGACTGCCATGCACAGGGGAACTGCCTGTGACATCATGAGAGACTGCAGGGGAACTGCCTGTGACATCATGAGAGACTGCAGGGGAACTGCCTGTGACATCATGAGAGACTGCCATGCACAGGGGAACTGCCTGTGACGACATGAGCGACTGCCATGCACAGGGGAACTGCCTGTGACATCATGAGAGACTGCAGGGGAACTGCCTGTGACATCATGAGAGACTGCAGGGGAACTGCCTGTGACATCATGAGAGACTTCTATGCACCGGGGAACTGTCTGTGACCTCATGAGTAACTGCCATGCACAGGGGAACTGCCTGTGACATCCGGTGTTACTGTCATGTATTGGGGAGAAACGTGTACCCTCATGCATTACTGTCATGTAAAGGCAGAGGCATAATGTTACTGCCATATAGCGGGGAGCCTTGTGTGACATCATCCATTACTGTCATCTAAAGGGGTAGCACACATGACATATTACTGCCTTGTAAAGAGAAAGGCATGTGTGACATCATACCTTGGTGTTCTGTATTGGGGAGCCATGTTTGACGTCATGTATTGCTGTCATGTAAAGGGGGAGGGGAGGCGCATGTGACCTCATACATTGCTGTAATGTTAAGGGGGAGGCGCATGTGACATCATACGTTACGGTGTAGTGTGAGTTGTTGTTGTGATCCTGCATTTGCTGGGGGTCTCCTGGTGTAAGATACGGTTTTGATGTTTCACTCTCCGCATGGGATGGTCAGGTTGGCTTTGGGTCAGAGTTGTTGGTCACTGCCGGCTCCGCGAGCTCCTTCTTTCCCTTTCTCTCTCTTCCCGGTGACTTCACCTTCTCTCCCCCCCCCACCTCTAGTTTCCCCCTTTTCTTTGTTCTTTTCTTTCACTTTCCCCCATTTATTCCCATTGTGCCGTGTCTTCCTGTGTCCCACCTCCCCGCACCCCTGTAGCCTCCAGCTGAGGAGCATCATGGGACATGTGGATACCCTATTGTAACGTGTGTCCACACCATGTGATGTAACGTTGCCTCTCCATGGACACCCTCATCGTTTCTCCATGTTTGGTTCCCGTAATTCGGGTCACGCATCGCCATCGGGCGGTCATACTGGCAAACTGCTGCTGGTCTGGCGACCATTCTCCAAGTCTGCTCTCTTGATGTTATGAGTGATGGTGGATGGTCAACTGAATGAGTTGTTGTGTTGCCCTGAATAGGTGACCTGGCGAGTCGTCTGCCAACATTGCACGTCCAGTGCTTCGTCCAACCACCCCCTGCTACAGGTAATGGAGGCTGTGGTTGGGAGGGACCTATTGGTGACTCTTGGCTTGACAACCAACGTGGGTTCTTGGTGTAGAGTTGGGGTCAGCAGACACGATCCCACCAAAATATTTTGGAGCGTTTCCCATGAAGATCAGCCGACATATAGAGTTGTTGAACACCATGGGAGATCGGTAATATGTGGGGGGCCGAGCATGCTGACTCCTGGTGTAGGTAAGGGTCCTCTTGCATCTCCTTGTTGGCCAAAACACGGCTGGTGACCTCCAGGTCTCTCGAGCGGTACAAACACTTTTTTTCCAGATGGCCAACCGGTGGAATATGGCATGTTTGGTAGACATGTAAAATCTCATTCGCCTGTTTAACCCTTTCCCACCGAAGGGTGTACCATGCCGTCCCTGCGGCAAGTGGGCTGTGACGAGGCGTGGCGTACTATTACGCCCGGGTTGATTTCTATGAGCCGCCTCGGGGACGCTCGGCACTCAGGCCGTCCCTCTGCAGCCAATGCCGCGCGTCAGCTACGTTGGTGTGCCGAAGGAGAGGCCTGCTGCAGCACCTGGCGGTGGTGTGTACTTATTACGCCCCTCCGGCATTAAACCCCTCCCACCGGGCACTACCCGCCTGGCGTTAATGGAGTCAGACATATTAATGTCTATCGGGCGGTTTCGGTGCCGCCGCGTTACGGTGAAACGCGCCCGGTATTTTGCCTGTATTTAGTGAATAGACGGATTGCCGGCCTTTGAGCGTTTTCCCGGCGATCCTGTGAGATTTCTAACTTGCCTTTTCTCCCTGTTGTGAAAACATGACATAAACCCCAGACGTTCCGGCGCGTTTCGCGTATTGTGGAAACACTCGACAGCCGTTTGTTCTTTTATTTTCGTGTTTCCCGCAGGTCTTGCATCACTCCGACGCGTGACCCGGCGAGTATAAACCTAAAAGCGCGCATGACGTGCTCACTGCTGGCCGCCGCCAGGGCTGGTCTCCCATAGGCCGCCTCTTCGGTTCTCACCTGACAGGCAAATGTCGGCAGCTCTGATTGGACCTCAGACTGCCGTGCCAAGATGGCGCCGCCCTCGCTTCGCTTTAAAAAAAAGGTGATAATAAAACGCGCCTTAATAACTCCCACAAAAACCTAAATCCCCTAAAATAAAACTCTACCAGATCACAGCCACATCTGAGGGGGGGGGAAATACCGGTGCACACGCCCCCCCCACCCCGTCTGAGTGACACATGCTGGTGCAGCCAGTTTCTGAAGTCTCCGGCCTCGCTCTGCCCCCTTTTTTTGGGCTCCGGCCTCGCTCTGCCCCCCCCTGGTTGTTTTGGTGCGGGGCCTCGCTCTGCCCCCCCTGGTTGCTTGGTGTGGGGCCTTGCTCTCTCTCCCCCCCAGGTTGCTTTGGTGCGGGGCCTCGCTCCCCCCTGGTTGCTTTGGTGTGGGGCCTCGCTCTGCCCCCCCCGGTTGCCTTGGTGCGGGGCCTAGCTCCCCCCCCGGTTGCTTTGGTGCGGGGCCTAGCTCCCCCCCCGGTTGCTTTGGTGCGGGGCCTAGCTCCCCCCCCGGTTGCTTTGGTGTGGGGCCTTGCTCCCCCCTGGTTGCTTTGGTGTGGGGCCTCGCTCTGCCCCCCCCGGTTGCTTTGGTGCGGGGCCTCGCTCTGCCCCCCCCGGTTGCTTTGGTGCGGGGCCTCGCTCTGCCCCCCCCGGTTGCTTTGGTGCAGGGCCTCGCTCTGCCCCGCCCCGGTCGTTTTGGTGCGGGGCCTCGCTCTGTGAAGGGAAGCTTTATACCTAAACCTGAGGTTTTCCATTGCGCTGCTCGCTCCTCTCCCCGCTCGCTCCTCTCCCCGCTCGCTCCTTGCCCTGCTCGCTCCTCTCCCCGCTCGCTCCTCTCCCCGCTCGCTCCTTGCCCTGCTCGCTCCTTGCCCTGCTTGCTCCTCGCCCTGCTCGCTCCTTGCCCTGCTTGCTCCTCGCCCTGCTCGCTCCTTGCCCCAGGCTGTGTGTATGTGCAGGCAGGGCGACGTTGCGGGTCTCTGCCATTTGAAAAGGCGGTATCGCCTGCGGGGTTTTCTGTCTTTTTAAAGGAGCAGCGGGTGGGCAGTGCCGGGGGTCACCCAGCATGTGACTGCTCCACTCGAGACCGCAGCCTGGCACCTGATAAAGCGAGGCGCAAACCACAACGTAGGGCTACCCGAGAGCCTCTCACCCGCTGAGCTGTCAAACTCCGCCCCCCCAGATGTTTCTGAACTTCAACTCTATTCCTCGTCCATCTATTGAGTTGAAGAAATTGTTGTCACCAACATATGGGGGGGGGGGCTGTGAGTGTGGCCGGCTGAAGTGTCCATTCATTGGGTGCAACTGCCGTGCTTTGTGTTTTGGCCGATTTTGCCAAAAATACAGCAAATTCACTAGCAAGTGGTCACTAGATTTTGCCGAAACTGGAGTCACTGAAGCAGTTACAGACTGTCAAAAACGCCGAATTCCACCGAATAAAATATGTCCAAATAATTAAAAGGTCTGTTACAAAATAAAAATAGTCTTTTAACCAGTTTCACTCCCGTACGTGGAGGACGCTCCCTGCACGTTTTCGCGGTGATCCAGTTCGCCGACCTGGAGCTTCAACCACAGCAGGCTGACCTCTTGCATTTCAGCCCTCGCTGTGGGACTGGCCGCGGACTCGCGTGCAATGACGTTGTTTTCAGGTGCTCCTCCCTTGCCTGCCGGGAGAGTGCTTGAGTGGGGCTTTTGGACCCCTCGATCTCCCCATCGGTAAGGGCTACAGAAATAAGGGCACCACTGGAAAGGTCAGAGTCTGACCTTTCCAGCTATTCCCATCTTAATCCCTTACCTGCCCGTACCGCACTCTGGCACCAATCTGCACCGGATCTCGGTATTCTCCCAGTGGGGCCTCCACTGACCTTGTCGTGCATATGTGCACAATGGCGTCAGAAAGGGAATCCCGGGATTCCCTATCTTAGAGATACGGTGGTCCAAAGGAACCCCATATCTCGCGATCAGTTAAAGGTAGGAATGGCCTTTCCAATGATACCAAACACGACCAGGTTATATGTAAAAAGAAAAGTGTCAGGTGTTTTTTTTTTTTTATTTATAAAATATGACCAATAATGCGGCACAAACTCCCCTTCTCATTTCCCGGGATGAAAAAATGTTTTATTTTTTTCTAGAGTTTTGTTAAAATTGCATATTTTCTAAAAAATACATTTTTTTACATTTTCTGTTTTAGCATTCTGGCAGGACATGACGTATACTTTTTTTTAATTTATAAAGTATTTCCGCAGGACGGATACATTGAGATTTCTCTCGTTTTGTCGTTTGTCCTGGATTCAAGAACATTGAATTGTTATAGAAACACAAAGTAATAAAATGCAAGATATTAAAAACACAAACATACAGATTAACCCAGAAAATAAATATATAGCAAATATAGTCACTATGTTACATGTTTACAGGTGCATGAATACATATATCATGAATCTGCGGAGTCTGCCGGAAAGAACGATATCTAATATGTCTGGGTCATTTAATAAAATGTGGCTTCAAATCGCGTTTAAACATGATGAGCGAAAGCGGTAAAAATGAGCTGAGCACACAGCGGTGAAATGCAGGGTTAGGGGTTAAACAGCTTATCAGAGGAACATTTAGTAGAGAAATGAACACTTCTCAGAAGCACAGGTGTTGTTTGATACATGCTCAGGAGACACCTCCAGACAGCCTCAGTGTACAGACAATGTATCATATTCATTAGACCAGACTAATTAAAAGCACATGTTATGTCCAAACCCTAACACCTGTTGTTTACGGCGTTTGAGAGCACATGTCATTTAGAGGTGAGAATCTTTGCACGTAGACATTATTTTTTAAATTCAATATCTAATAAACCGTTGCTTATAATATTCTGCAGTAGAGTCTCTTTATTTCTAGATTTTCTAGTATTTTTTTAAGCATTTTTTTTATACTTTTTTAAAAAAAAAAAATTTTTTAGAACACTCCAAAAAGTTCGAAGTTCGCAAACTTTCAAACTGCCGATGTTCGAATCGAACTCCGAACTGATCGAACCGAACAGCTCATCCCTAGTAGTTACATTGTATAACTCATTCTGCCGCTTTGTACTACAATGTAGTAAGTTTATTAAGGTGTGTTTTTGGGGCGGCTGCATACACTACATCTCCGTATTCAATAGCCGGCATAAGCATTTGTTGTTGCCTTCTTACCGTGTGGCTCAGGTAGGATTTGTTTCTGTACAGGGCACCTAGTTTGGGGTAAAGTTTAGATGATAGATTTGGGTCTAACCACATACCTAGATATTTGAGATCAGTGACTGTGGTCCGCCTGTTATTTGATTTTGTCCTGACATGTAGATGGGGATTTTGTAATTTATGTTGTGACGGAACCTACCGTCACTGGGGCATCTGGAGGGGGCTGTGGGCTAGCCTACTGCCCAGTGACTATGGCCTGTGAAAGAGACTATTGGGGAACTGGTGGACCTTTTAAAAATATTTGTCCTTTCACTGTTTTAAATATCCGCCAGTTAACTAAAGATTAGTGATGTCTGTGTGTTATTCCCTTGTGTATTTATTGTAGAGTCTCCTGTTGTGTATACTGTGTACATT
The DNA here is from genome assembly GCA_009667805.1 of Leptobrachium leishanense. NCBI lineage: Eukaryota > Metazoa > Chordata > Amphibia > Anura > Megophryidae > Leptobrachium > Leptobrachium leishanense. Next base: position 94,100 of record RXON01001736.1, on the reverse strand, counting down.
CCCACTATTATGTATTCGTGCCTGCTCTCTCTATTGTGTATTCTCTCTCTATAAGAAATTACTTTTGTTTTTACCTGCCCCCCCTTCTCCTCCCAGGAAATCCCATTGTCTTAAGGTCCTATGCAGTTATTTTATCTGTGATGTTATCTGTTTGGTTGTATGGAAACAGGGTTGGTCCTTGACTGTGTATCTGTATGTCTGGGTGGATAAACCTTCATTCTGCTGTTTGATTTCCAACGGTGAGCCTCAGTCTTTAAAACTGCGGTTAAAGTTTTGGGGAGCTGTTAGGAGAGATTGCTCCGGGGACTGTTACATAGAAGAGAGCCCTCGGACGGAGGTACCAAGTTAGGGTACAGTCGCTCCGTCACATATGTAGTTTAGGTTTTGTTCCAAAGAGCATCGTTACAGTTGTGTCAGTATTTAGTTATAGTTTATCTTTTATCCACTTTTCTACCTCGGCGAATTGTTCTTGCAGCACGGCCTCCAGCTGTGGGAGATTTGGTTTGCTAGTATAGGTTACGGTGTCGTCTGCGTACATGTGTACAGTTGAGGTTTGCTGGTATAGGTTACGGTGGCGTCTGCGTACATGTGTACAGTTGAGGCTTTGCAGACGTTGGGCAGATCATTTATGAATATCGTGAATAGCAGGGGGCCAAGTATCGAGCCTGGGGGTACACCGCAAGTGACTGGGAGGGGGAGGGAGGAGCTGCCAGAAATGGACACATATTGTGATCGGTCGGATACATACGATTGAAACCAGGTTAGCGTGCGATCACCAATGCCAGAGTTTAAGTGTTTGTAATAGGATGCCATGGTCTACTGTGTCAAAGACCTTGTGAAAGTCAAGGAAGATGCTCCAGTTAGGTCTCCTTGTTTCATGCCAACTTGGATATCATTGGAAACTTTAAAAATATAATAATGATATATCATGAATCTGCCATAAATAAGGATATATAATGTGTCTGGGTCTTACAATAAAACGTGACTTCAAATCGCATTTGAGCATAAAACGGTCAAAAGGAGCTCAGCCACAGAGTTACAGATACTTCTATAGCGCCAACCGAATCCGTAGCGCTTGACAATGAGGGAGTGCAGACATGAGACAAACTAAAACACATAAGGGACAGACGGCCCTGCCCATAGGATAATTGCCCTACTGATACAGCACGTTATACAAGTGCTGCCAGACATTCCGTGCGCTTACAATCTAAAGGACAGAGGTAAGTGAAACAAAAGGGAGCAGGGGAGTGTGGAGCTGGTGGCTAGAGAGAAAATGGCAAGGATTGTATGGGAGTGACCAAGAGCTAGGACTTAAGGTTGATTAGAAATAAGTGGCAGCAACTGAAAGGGAAGCAATGAGTTTGGGGGGGGCGGGTGGGTGGAGATGCAGAGGTTAGGGAGAGGTGATGGCTGCGTGTGGTGAGCTGTAAGAGGAAAGAGACAGGTTTTAGGAGAGGGATCTGTATGCAAGGAGTTAATGACATGCGAGGGGGAGGGGGAAGCATGGTTGTAAGATAGTATCTTTTGATACTATCAAAAACGGAGGGAAACCATTAAAGAGAAAAGCGTAATAATCAGCCTGAGAATTCTACATAAAAATGCGACAGAATATAAAAACAGGAGTGGAGCAACTTGAAGTACGTCATGGTTGGAATGGCTCAGCAGCGAAAGGGTTAAACGCTAAAATAAAGAAGATATTACACTTTTTTACATTGAAGCCTATAGAATTCACCGGTTTAAACTGGTCGAACCCAAAGGCCGAGAATCGTGGCGTTTTGCGTGAATAGAAGACACGATCGTTTTCTATGCGGTAATTTCGGTGCCGGCAAATTGCACCGGATAAACTGTCAATTGTCCAGTATTTGGCGAACAGACGGACTGCAGTGAAATTCACCGTCTGGTGCAACTCGGATTTGCGAATAACCCCTTAGGTGATTCTCACCCTAGGAATGGGCGTAAACGCCTAATCCTGCCCTGCGGTTATTTTGGGCTCTGTCCCGCAGAGAGGGGTTTCTTCTGGCAAATTATGCCTAAAATAAACTTAAATACACCTAAAATATGGATATAAAGTCTGTGTGTTCGTTCCTGTTTGTGTGTGTTCTCGTTTGCTTGTTCGTGTGTGTTCGTGTTTGTTCGTTTGCTTGTTCTCGTGTGTTCGTTTGTTCATGTTTGATTCATGATTGCTTGTTCGTTTGCTTGTTCTCGTGTGTTCGTTTGCTTGTGTGTTTGTGTGTTCTCGTTTGTTCATTATGCTTGTTTGTGTTTGATTCATGATTGTTCGTTTGTTCTTGTTTGCTTGTTTGTGTGTTCTCGTTTATGTTTGCTTGTTCTCGTGTGTTTGATACAATATTGCTTGTTCATGTGTTCAGGTTTGTTCGTTATGCTTGTTTGTGTTCATGTTAGCTTGTTCGTGTGCGTTTGTTCATGTTTGCTTGTATGTGTTTGTTCGTGTGTGTTTGTTCATGTTCTTCGTGTTCGTTCAGAGTGAAATGTCTAATTTTTTTTAAAACATTTTTTAAATGGTGTCGCACCCTTTCTCTGAAATGTCAAAAATGGGGGGGGGGGATTTAGTTTACTCGGGGAACAAAGTCCAAAGCTCACTGTTTAACCCTTTTAACTCTCATTAGGGAGGTTTTGTTGGAATAAAGTGTGTGAGAATTGGTCCAGGCAGCTCAACCAGGACTTTTTTTCTTTTTTGCTCGACCTGGTCACCATGCTTTCCCCGAGGGTTAACAATGAGATTTGATTGCTGCCAAGTTGTGTGTGAGAGGGTCACACTGAGCTTGGCAGCTGAGCTTACACGCATTCACCGGGCGCTCTATCTCAAGCTGCCCTTAGAGCTGAGACGGACCCCCAGGAAGGAGGCCTGAAGGGGTGTGTGTGTTAAGAAATTAACCCAAAAAAGTCAGGTCTCTTGTGTGTTGTGACGAAACGGCCGCACCAATGTTTATTTGCAGTTATTTTGCTTGCATTTCACTGTCTCTGGATATAGGGTAGAGTGTTTGTGTTCTGTGTGCCCTATTACCTAATGTCTGTGTTCCCTATTACCTGATGTCTGTGTTTATATTAATATTCCCTTAAGTGTTTATTATAGAGCATTGTTTCTGTGTACCTTCTCTCTGTATTAGCTGTCTTCTGTATAAAAAAAGAAAAACACGAAAATAGGGCAATAAAATATCACTCCACAGGGCCTAACCCAAAGAGACAATAAAGTAAACGATAGACACACGCGTGTCCAGGAGCCTAAAATGGTATAAAAATCCTTTTATTGAAGACAATAGACAACACAGTAACCATATATAACGGCAACAATATTACTATATTGGCAAAGAGTAGGGAGACCTAGTGCATAACACGATGACGCCAGTCCGGGAGTTAACCCTTAACTGCCACCAATGGTGGAGATAGGGGTTCCAATGAACCCCCTATCTCATGATCCGTACATGACCATGTAAACATTAAACAAAAAAATTTATTTAAAATTAAATATAAAAAAAAATGAACAAGTTTTTTTGGTTCGTTAATGCAGCAATATTGTTTCCATTTCAATTATAATGTGAACAATGATGCTGCACTAAGGATTTTTGTATGCGGTGCGTTGGTTAAAAATAGCAAAATTTTCCCCCAAAAAAATTGTAACAAGTCCCCATTTCTAATTTTTTTTTAACCAGCGCACCCCATAGAAAATATAACCGCAAACACTCGCATGTTAAAATGTGAAAAAAAACACTTTTATTGCATTTTTTGTTCTAATATACAGACAGGACATGACGTATACATATAATAATGACATATTATGAATCTTCCGAGTCTGACGGAAAGAACGATATATAATATGTCTGGGTCATATACTAAAATAAGCCTTCAAAACACGTTTAAACATGATGAGCAAAACCGGTAAAAATGACCTCAGCACAGAGGTGTGAAAAGCCTCAGCAGCGAAAGGGTTAATTGATTCATCGGATAAAAAAATTGAAAAAAGACTTATTTAAAGGAATTTTATGTAAAAAAAAATATAAATAACCACAACGCCTCTCCCTTTTTTCATAAGCAATTTGCGTGGAGTACGTAACTTTTGTACATACATACGCAAATTGCGTATCTTGCGTACGTTTCACACAAGGTATGCGAGCGCTTGGTCAGAGGGATGGGTTGATGCTGCGAGTGCTTGGTCAGAGGGATGGGTTGATGCTGTGAGCGCTTGGTCAGAGGGACGGGTTGATGCTGCGAGCGCTTGGTCAGAGGGATGGGTTGATGCTGCGAGTGCTTGGTCAGAGGGATGGGTTGATGCTGCGAGTGCTTGGTCAGAGGGATGGGTTGATGCTGCGAGCGCTTGGTCAGAGGGATGGGTGATGCTGCGAGTGCTTGGTCAGAGGGATGGGTTGATGCTGCGAGCGCTTGGTCAGAGGGATGGGTCGATGCTGCGAGCGCTTGGTCAGAGGGATGGGTTGATGCTGCGAGTGCTTGGTCAGAGGGATGGGTTGATGCTGCGAGTGCTGGGTCAGAGGGATGGGTTGATGCTGCGAGTGCTTGGTCAGAGGGATGGGTTGATGCTGCGAGTGCTGAGTCAGAGGGATGGGTTGATGCTGCGAGTGCTTGGTCAGAGGGATGGGTTGATGCTGCGAGCGCTTCGTCAGAGGGATGGGTTGATGCTGCAAGCGCTTGGTCAGAGGGATGGGTTGATGCTGCGAGCGCTTGGTCAGAGGGATGGGTTGATGCTGGGTCAGAGGGATGGGTTGATGCTGCGAGCGCTTGGTCAGAGGGATGGGTTGATGCTGGGAGCGCTTGGTCAGAGGGATGGGTTGATGCTGCGAGCGCTTGGTCAGAGGGATGGGTTGATGCTGCGAGCGCTTGGTCAGAGGGATGGGTTGATGCTGCGAGCGCTTGGTCAGAGGGATGGGTTGATGCTGAGAGCGCTTGGTCAGAGGGATGGGTTGATGCTGCGAGTGCTTGGTCAGAGGGATGGGTTGATGCTGCGAGTGCTTGGTCAGAGGGATGGGTTGATGCTGCGAGCGCTTGGTCAGAGGGATGGGTTGATGCTGCGAGTGCTTGGTCAGAGGGATGGGTTGATGCTGCATGCGCAGCTTAAGTCCGTGTTTGCTTTCTCAAATGAACGCGGCTGCAAACACTTGGTCATAGATGATGATGTCAGCATGAAATTGAGGGTTAATAAGCTGAAGTGGTCAGAGTGCGTAGAGTGTCCCTTTTTAAATAATTTCGTGAACAAACTGAGAGGGAGGAGGGACTGGAGGTGGAAGGGAGTGACTTAGGTCAAGTCACTTGAGCAGAGTGTGAGTGGGTATGGACAAAAGACCAGATCTGAGTGTGGGAGTGAATTTGGGGAAAGGGACCAGACCAAAGGAAGGGAATGGCAGTTCCCAACCAAAGAGGGAATGGTAGGGAGGGTGGTGGCACAGGACTCCAGCTTCAAGTAAGGATTAAACACAGGCATACAGCTCCTTCACCCAGTGACAGTATCCTATGTTTTGTGTTCTAGTTCTGCTACGGTTGTTAACGGAATAAAAACAAACTGGTTGTGTCTGACATAATCCTAGAACTAAATAATACCTAGTAAAGCAGCGGCGCGTCTTCTCCAATCAGCTCCGAGTCTGAGGTTATTTACGTTTAACTCACTCTGACTCTAAGGCTGGGGTCAGACGAGCGCACTCACTGCGCACAGTAACGGACGGATGTACTTTTTAACTGATGAGATTGTATTAGTTAATTTTGACTGATGTTGAGAAAAAGAAAAAAAAAACTGTATGCAGTTGTTTCTCTACGTCCGTCTAGCTTTTTTACGTCGATGCCATTTTGGTGTCTGTTGCAACATGCGTTGCGCGTGCGTGACAAAGTGCGCACGTGCTTAGTGTGTTGTTCTCGACTCCTTTGAAAAGCTACAACGGTCAGCAAAAAGTGCGCTCGTCTGACACGGGCCTAAGCAGTGTGTGCTGCACACAGGACGATTAATCCATGATGGAAATAGTTGACAACTATTAATCAATTAGTTGTTTCAGCCCAACTTCTGTATATTGTACATTTCTGTAGCTACCCCCCTCTCTGCATATTGTAGACTAAGGCTAGGGTCAGACGAACGCATTTTTCACGTGCGTTTAGCCGCACGAAATCACTGCCGTGCTAGCAGCAAATGACGTCCAATGCCGGGGAACATACGACGAACGGCCGCACGAAAGTTCGTCCATGCAACGCAAGTGGCCAACGAACGCATTTTTTCGAGAACGTCAAACCGCTAGTACGGACGTACAGAGTGCGCTGCGGCCGCATAGCGGCGTGTTTGCGTGATTGGGAGACGTCAGACGCTGCACATGTCCGGCCAACATAACGTCCAGACACAAAAAGTGTTTTATTGACGATCCGTACAAAATCACGGACGAGACGGCGCATCGTATGACCGCTATCGCGTATTCCGGGAAAAAATACGTACGTTCGTTCGAACGCACTTTTTCACGGGCAACGTGAAAAATGCGTTCGTCTGACCCTAGCCTTACTGCTGTAAGAAGACTCCTGTTTTTTTTCCTTTTTGAGAAAGTATTTTACCAGGAAGGATACATTGAGATTTCTCTCGTTTTCAGTATGTCCTGGGTGGCGAGTCTGTACCGTTAGGTGTCTTGCCCAAGGACACTTACTGGAGAGGTGCTCTCCACAGGCTCTCTCCATGCAGAGCAGTGATGTTACCTCTACTCCACCCTAGTCCTAGCAGACTGTTTAGATAAGACGCATGTGTAAACACTCCATTGTGTTGAAGGTCTTTTCTATTGTCCAGTGGCTGGAGCCTGTTCTCTGTAATGTGTTCTGTGAGGGAGGGGGTTGTCTCATCTGTGTTGTTCCTGTGTGTCTAAAGTGAAAATAAACTCCGTCACCATTTGGATTTTGAATCTGCATGAACTCCTCACCGTTTGTGTCGTCTACTCTGTGTTGTATGAATATCTCCTGCGTAGAGAGGAAAGGGGCGCTCAGACGGAGGGTACTGAGCGTGAGGGTACTCCGATCTGTAACATGTGTGATTGTAGGAATGTATTTGTGTAAAATCCGTAATACCATTCTACATCAATGGGATCTCGTTTTCAGGCTCTGGGGGGAGCGCGGCCATAGGCAGCCACCTACTTTGCCTGATCAGAGCCGCCTTTGCCCCAGGGACATCGTTTTGAGGCCCCAGTGGGAGCAAGGCCATGAGCAGCTGCCTACTTTGCCTCCTCTCGCCGCCTCTGCCCCAGGGAGCATTCCAGCACCCGTGTCAAAATAAAGCTTGCGTTCAGAAAGTGCCCAGATTGCATGTTTAATGCACAGGCCACACTTAGGAGGTTATTCACTAAGGTGTGTATTTGCCACCGGATTGCACCGAGTGGTGAATTTCACCGTATCTGCAATTTCGGTGCAATTTGTCTATTCTCGAAGCGGTGTTTTCCCCAAATATAGGAGAATTCACAGCAAAATAAAGTGCATTTCACCACTATTCAGTGCGATTTTGTCCCATAAAGCACTAACAATCAATCTATTCACAGAACCCTGATTTTCAGTGTTTACATTTGACAGATTTAGTCAATCCCATAGGATTCAATGAAACAAATAAAATCTCTTTTTAATTTAACACCATTATTATTATTATAAAGTTCATTATTTTTATTTTTTAGACTTTTTTTATTTTTTTTAATAATTCTTTTAGTGTATTTTTTTTATAAATAAATTTTTGATATTTATTTTTTAACATCTTATTATTTTAAAGTTCATTCCTTTTTATTTATAGGATTATTATTATTTAAAGACATTTTTGGTATTTTTTTTTTTAACGCCCTTATTATTTTAAACATTTATTTATTTTTTGATGGGCCTTTTTTGTATTTTCATTTATTTTTTTAAAACTTTTTATTTTTTAACACTTTCTTTAAAAGCCCTTTAAAATGGGTTAACGGGCCCAGCATCGAGGGGGGGGGGGGGGTGTGTTAACGGGCCCAGCATCGTGGGGGGGGGGTTTAACGGGCCCAGCATCGGGGGGGGGTTTAACGGGCCCAGCATGGGGGGGTTTAACGGGCCCAGCATCGGGGGGGGGGGTTTAACGGGCCCAGCATGGGGGGGTTTAACGGGCCCAGCATCGGGGGGTTTAACGGGCCCAGCATGGGGGGGGGGGTTTAACGGCCCAGCATCGGGGGGGGGTTTAACGGGCCCAGCATCGATTGGGGGGGGGGTTGGTTAATGGGCCCAGCCTTGGGGGGGGGGTTTACGGGCCCAGCATCGGGGGGTTTACGGGCTCAGCATCGGGGGTTTACGGGCCCAGCATTGGGGTACCGCGGCTGTAGGTCACAGGGCGTCTTTTAGAAATGAGACGGCTGGGGGAGAATAGGAGGCGCCGAGCCGGACTAGCCCGCAGTCCCACATACTGGTAGAGCTTCGAGGCTGCTGTCACGTTTGGTTTTACCGCAGGTAGGGCTGGACCGGGCCTGGTTTTCTAGTGGTTGCTGCTGTGCTGTTTGCTGGTTTTATTGCTGCTTTTTTTATGACGCTTGTAATTCACCTTGCGTTTCCTCGCGGTTGTGTTAGAAGGTGTTTTTCTCCCCCAGGTCGCCCTGTATTTCTCAGTGTGGTATATATTGGGGGTGTTCCTCCTAGCACACCCCAGCATTATACCTTTTATTGAGTGTGTGGAAGCCGCTGCCTGTAAGGACACGTCTGCCTGTAAGGACGTCAGGGGAACGCGGGTGTGGGGCAGTCAATGCATTAGGCTAATGTTGGATGAGCGCACTCTGCGTGCACTCTGCGTGCGTGCACTCTGCGTGCGTGCACAACGGACAGAAGATACTGTAGACACCACACAGTCTGTTTTTGTTGACGGATGTAGAAAAAAAAAGGGAATTATGGGAAATAAAATTAATACGAAAAATGATAAAAATAAAAGTATATGAAAAGGCATTGTGTGCGTCACAAGGTGCTGGACGTGGCAAATACGCAGCGTCTGACATCTCCCTATCACTCACATAGAACGCTACGCGGACATGGGGCACTCTGCGTGTCCGTCTAGCGGTTTTACCGTCTTGCCTAACTTGCGTCCGTTTGCCACGTGCGTTGTGCATGCGCGGTTCGGTGCGGACGTGCTTAGTGTGTGGGTCTCTATTGCTCCTGATTCTATGCTATGACGGACGTTAAGCTGTGCGGCGACACGGACGTGATCACTGCGTTCGTCTGACGCCGGCCTTAGGCAGCTATTGGTGAGAAAGCAGGTGGGGTGATATGGAGTAATGGTGCAGTTGGTGGGGTGATATGGAGTAATGGTGCAGTTGGTGGGGGTGGTATGGAGTAATGGTGCAGTTGGTGGGGGTGGTATGGAGTAATGGTGCAGTTGGTGGGGGTGATATGGAGTAATGTGCAGTTGGTGGGGGTGATATGGAGTAATGGTGCAGTTGGTGGGGGTGATATGGAGTAATGGTGCAGTTGGTGGGGGTGGTATGGAGTAATGGTGCAGTTGGTGGGGTGATATGGAGTAATGGTGCAGTTGGTGGGGTGATATGGAGTAATGGTGCAGTTGGTGGGGGTGGTATGGAGTAATGGTGCAGTTGGTGGGGGTGGTATGGAGTCATGGTGCAGTTGGTGGGGTGGTATGGAGTAATGGTGCAGTTGGTGGGGGTGCTATGGAGTCATGGTGCAGTTGGTGGGGTGATATGGAGTAATGGTGCAGTTGGTGGGGTGGTATGGAGTAATGGTGCAGTTGGTGGGGTGATATGGAGTCATGGTGCAGTTGGTGGGGGTGATATGGAGTAATGGTGCAGTTGGTGGGGGTGCTATGGAGTCATGGTGCAGTTGGTGGGGTGATATGGAGTAATGGTGCAGTTGGGGGGGTGATATGGAGTAATGGTGCAGTTGGTGGGGGTGGTATGGAGTAATGGTGCAGTTGGTGGGGTGATATGGCGTAATGGTGCAGTTGGTGGGGGTGATATGGAGTAATGGTGCAGTTGGTGGGGGTGATTATGGAGTAATGGTGCAGTTGGTGGGGGTGATATGGAGTAATGGTGCAGTTGGTGGGGGTGGTATGGAGTAATGGTGCAGTTGGTGGGGGTGATATGGAGTAATGGTGCAGTTGGTGGGGTGATATGGAGTAATGGTGCAGTTGGTGGGGGTGGTATGGAGTAATGGTGCAGTTGGTGGGGGTGGTATGGAGTCATGGTGCAGTTGGTGGGGGTGGTATGGAGTCATGGTGCAGTTGGTGGGGTGATATGGAGTAATGGTGCAGTTGGTGGGGGTGGTATGGAGTAATGGTGCAGTTGGTGGGGGTGGTATGGAGTCATGGTGCAGTTGGTGGGGGTGGTATGGAGTAATGGTGCAGTTGGTGGGGGTGGTATGGAGTAATGGTGCAGTTGGTGGGGGTGGTATGGAGTAATGGTGCAGTTGGTGGGGGTGATATGGAGTCATGGTGCAGTTGGTGGGGGTGATATGGAGTCATGGTGCAGTTGGTGGGGGTGGTATGGAGTCATGGTGCAGTTGGTGGGGGTGATATGGAGTCATGGTGCAGTTGGTGGGGGTGATATGGAGTAATGGTGCAGTTGGTGGGGGTGGTATGGAGTAATGGTGCAGTTGGTGGGGGTGATATGGAGTAATGGTGCAGTTGGTGGGGTGATATGGAGTAATGGTGCAGTTGGTGGGGGTGATATGGAGTCATGGTGCAGTTGGTGGGGTGATATGGAGTAATGGTGCAGTTGGTGGGGTGATATGGAGTAATGGCGCAGTTGGTGGGGGTGCTATGGAGTCATGGTGCAGTTGGTGGGGTGATATGGAGTAATGGTGCAGTTGGTGGGGTGATATGGAGTAATGGCGCAGTTGGTGGGGGTGCTATGGAGTCATGGTGCAGTTGGTATGGAGGGTGGAGTGGAATGTAGGTGTGGTCGATTTTTCTCTTTTTTTTGTCTTTTAATTTACTGGGAGCTATAGCAGCTGCAGCACCTCTTTATGTTTGAAAATTTGTTCATGGGTTTAATCCAGATTTATGGAATGTGACGAAAAGCGAATAAATAGAAAAGACGTCTCAGCAACAGAATCTGAGAACAAGAATCTCCTGTACGAGAAGAGCACGAGATGTGACGTCAATTCATTTCACCTGCAGCGCTTTACAGGTTACATTACAGCAGAGGGAGGTGCAGTAGTTATACAGTGTATATTTATATAGCAGTAACAGGTGTACTCAGGCGCTTTACAGGTTACATTACAGCAGAGGGAGGTGCAGTAGTTATACACAGTGTATATTATATAGCAGTAACAGGTGTACTCGGCGCTTTACAGGTTACATTACAGCAGAGGGAGGTGCAGTAGTTATACAGTGTATATTTATATAGCAGTAACAGGTGTACTCGGCGCTTTACAGGTTACATTACAGTAGAGGGATGTGCAGTAGTTATACAGTGTATATTTATATAGCAGTAACAGGTGTACTCAGCGCTTTACAGGTTACATTACAGCAGAGGGAGGTGCAGTAGTTATACAGTGTATATTTATATAGCAGTAACAGGTGTACTCAGCGCTTTACAGGTTACATTACAGCAGAGGGAGGTGCAGTAGTTATACAGTATATATTTATATAGCAGTAACAGGTGTACTCAGCGCTTTACAGGTTACATTACAGCAGAGGGAGGTGCAGTAGTTATACAGTGTATATTTAGCAGTAACAGGTGTACTCGGCGCTTTACAGGTTACATTACAGCAGAGGGAGGTGCAGTAGTTATACAGTGTATATTTAGCAGTAACAGGTGTACTCAGCGCTTTACAGGTTACATTACAGTAGAGGGAGGTGCAGTAGTTATACAGTGTATATATAGCAGTAACAGGTGTACTCGGCGCTTTACAGGTTACATTACAGTAGAGGGAGGTGCAGTAGTTATACAGTGTATATTTAGCAGTAACAGGTGTACTCAGCGCTTTACAGGTTACATTACAGTAGAGGGAGGTGCAGTAGTTATACAGTGTATATATAGCAGTAACAGGTGTACTCGGCGCTTTACAGGTTACATTACAGTAGAGGGAGGTGCAGTAGTTATACAGTGTATATATAGCAGTAACAGGTGTACTCAGTGCTTTACAGGTTACATTACAGCAGAGGGAGGTGCAGTAGTTATACAGTGTATATTTAGCAGTAACAGGTGTACTCGGCGCTTTACAGGTTACATTACAGCAGAGGGAGGTGCAGTAGTTATACAGTGTATATTTAGCAGTAACAGGTGTACTCAGCGCTTTACAGGTTACATTACAGTAGAGGGAGGTGCAGTAGTTATACAGTGTATATATAGCAGTAACAGGTGTACTCGGCGCTTTACAGGTTACATTACAGCAGAGGGAGGTGCAGTAGTTATACAGTATATATTTATATAGCAGTAACAGGTGTACTCAGCGCTTTACAGGTTACATTACAGCAGAGGGAGGTGCAGTAGTTATACAGTGTATATTTAGCAGTAACAGGTGTACTCGGCGCTTTACAGGTTACATTACAGCAGAGGGAGGTGCAGTAGTTATACAGTGTATATTTATATAGCAGTAACAGGTGTACTCGGCGCTTTACAGGTTACATTACAGTAGAGGGAGGTGCAGTAGTTATACAGTGTATATTTATATAGCAGTAACAGGTGTACTCAGCACTTTACAGGTTACATTACAGCAGAGGGAGGTGCAGTAGTTATACAGTGTATATTTATATAGCAGTAACAGGTGTACTCGGCGCTTTACAGGTTACATTACAGCAGAGGGAGGTGCAGTAGTTATACAGTGTATATTTATATAGCAGTAACAGGTGTACTCGGTGCTTTACAGGTTACATTACAGCAGAGGGAGGTGCAGTAGTTATACAGTGTATATTTATATAGCAGTAACAGGTGTACTCGGTGCTTTACAGGTTACATTACAGCAGAGGGAGGTGCAGTAGTTATACAGTGTATATATAGCAGTAACAGGTGTACTCGGTGCTTTACAGGTTACATTACAGCAGAGGGAGGTGCAGTAGTTATACAGTGTATATATAGCAGTAACAGGTGTACTCGGCGCTTTACAGGTTACATTACAGCAGAGGGAGGTGCAGTAGTTATACAGTGTATATTTATATAGCAGTAACAGGTGTACTCGGCGCTTTACAGGTTACATTACAGCAGAGGGAGGTGCAGTAGTTATACAGTGTATATTTATATAGCAGTAACAGGTGTACTCGGCGCTTTACAGGTTACATTACAGCAGAGGGAGGTGCAGTAGTTATACAGTGTATATTTATATAGCAGTAACAGGTGTACTCAGCACTTTACAGGTTACATTACAGCAGAGGTAGGTGCAGTAGTTATACAGTGTATATTTAGCAGTAACAGGTGTACTCGGTGCTTTACAGGTTACATTACAGCAGAGGGAGGTGCAGTAGTTATACAGTGTATATATAGCAGTAACAGGTGTACTCAGTGCTTTACAGGTTACATTACAGTAGAGGGAGGTGCAGTAGTTATACAGTGTATATTTATATAGCAGTAACAGGTGTACTCAGCGCTTTACTGGTTACATTACAGCAGAGGGAGGTGCAGTAGTTATAGTGTATATTTATATAGCAGTAACAGGTGTACTCGGCGCTTTACAGGTTACATTACAGTAGAGGGAGGTGCAGTAGTTATACAGTGTATATTTATATAGCAGTAACAGGTATACTCGGCTCTTTACAGGTTACATTACAGCAGAGGGAGGTGCAGTAGTTATACAGTGTATATTTAGCAGTAACAGGTGTACTCGGCGCTTTACAGGTTACATTACAGCAGAGGGAGGTGCAGTAGTTATACAGTGTATATTTAGCAGTAACAGGTGTACTCGGCGCTTTACAGGTTACATTACAGCAGAGGGAGGTGCAGTAGTTATACAGTGTATATATAGCAGTAACAGGTGTACTCGGCGCTTTACAGGTTACATTACAGCAGAGGGAGGTGCAGTAGTTATACAGTGTATATATATATAGCAGTAACAGGTGTACTCAGCGCTTTACAGGTTACATTACAGTAGAGGGAGGTGCAGTAGTTATACAGTGTATATTTAGCAGTAACAGGTGTACTCAGCGCTTTACAGGTTACATTACAGCAGAGGGAGGTGCAGTAGTTATACAGTGTATATTTAGCAGTAACAGGTGTACTCGGCGCTTTACAGGTTACATTACAGCAGAGGGAGGTGCAGTAGTTATACAGTGTATATTTATATAGCAGTAACAGGTGTACTCGGCGCTTTACAGGTTACATTACAGTAGAGGGAGGTGCAGTAGTTATACAGTGTATATTTATATATAGCAGTAACAGGTGTACTCAGCACTTTACAGGTTACATTACAGCAGAGGGAGGTGCAGTAGTTATACAGTGTATATTTATATAGCAGTAACAGGTGTACTCGCGCTTTACAGGTTACATTACAGCAGAGGGAGGTGCAGTAGTTATACAGTGTATATTTATATAGCAGTAACAGGTGTACTCGGTGCTTTACAGGTTACATTACAGCAGAGGGAGGTGCAGTAGTTATACAGTGTATATTTATATAGCAGTAACAGGTGTACTCGCGCTTTACAGGTTACATTACAGCAGAGGGAGGTGCAGTAGTTATACAGTGTATATATAGCAGTAACAGGTGTACTCGCGCTTTACAGGTTACATTACAGCAGAGGGAGGTGCAGTAGTTATACAGTGTATATATATAGCAGTAACAGGTGTACTCGGCGCTTTACAGGTTACATTACAGCAGAGGGAGGTGCAGTAGTTATACAGTGTATATTTATATAGCAGTAACAGGTGTACTCGGCGCTTTACAGGTTACATTACAGCAGAGGGAGGTGCAGTAGTTATACAGTGTATATTTATATAGCAGTAACAGGTGTACTCGGCGCTTTACAGGTTACATTACAGCAGAGGGAGGTGCAGTAGTTATACAGTGTATATTTATATAGCAGTAACAGGTGTACTCAGCACTTTACAGGTTACATTACAGCAGAGGTAGGTGCAGTAGTTATACAGTGTATATTTAGCAGTAACAGGTGTACTCGGTGCTTTACAGGTTACATTACAGCAGAGGGAGGTGCAGTAGTTATACAGTGTATATTTATATAGCAGTAACAGGTGTACTCGGTGCTTTACAGGTTACATTACAGCAGAGGGAGGTGCAGTAGTTATACAGTGTATATATAGCAGTAACAGGTGTACTCAGTGCTTTACAGGTTACATTACAGTAGAGGGAGGTGCAGTAGTTATACAGTGTATATTTATATAGCAGTAACAGGTGTACTCAGCGCTTTACAGGTTACATTACAGCAGAGGGAGGTGCAGTAGTTATAGTGTATATTTATATAGCAGTAACAGGTGTACTCGGCGCTTTACAGGTTACATTACAGTAGAGGGAGGTGCAGTAGTTATACAGTGTATATTTATATAGCAGTAACAGGTGTACTCGGCTCTTTACAGGTTACATTACAGCAGAGGGAGGTGCAGTAGTTATACAGTGTATATTTAGCAGTAACAGGTGTACTCGGCGCTTTACAGGTTACATTACAGCAGAGGGAGGTGCAGTAGTTATACAGTGTATATTTAGGCAGTAACAGGTGTACTCGGCGCTTTACAGGTTACATTACAGCAGAGGGAGGTGCAGTAGTTATACAGTGTATATATAGCAGTAACAGGTGTACTCGGCGCTTTACAGGTTACATTACAGCAGAGGGAGGTGCAGTAGTTATACAGTGTAATATATATAGCAGTAACAGGTGTACTCAGCGCTTTACAGGTTACATTACAGTAGAGGGAGGTGCAGTAGTTATACAGTGTATATTTATATAGCAGTAACAGGTGTACTCGCGCTTTACAGGTTACATTACAGTAGAGGGAGGTGCAGTAGTTATACAGTGTATATTTATATAGCAGTAACAGGTGTACTCAGCGCTTTACAGGTTACATTACAGCAGAGGGAGGTGCAGTAGTTATACAGTGTATATTTATATAGCAGTAACAGGTGTACTCAGCGCTTTACAGGTTACATTACAGTAGAGGGAGGTGCAGTAGCTATACAGTGTATATTTATATAGCAGTAACAGGTGTACTCAGCGCTTTACAGGTTACATTACAGTAGAGGGAGGTGCAGTAGTTATACAGTGTATATTTATATAGCAGTAACAGGTGTACTCGGCGCTTTACAGGTTACATTACAGCAGAGAGGTGCAGTAGTTATACAGTGTATATATAGCAGTAACAGGTGTACTCAGCGCTTTACAGGTTACATTACAGCAGAGGGGTGCAGTAGTTATACAGTGTATATTTATATAGCAGTAACAGGTGTACTCAGCGCTTTACAGGTTACATTAAGTAGAGGAGGTGCAGTAGTTATACAGTGTATATATAGCAGTAACAGGTGTACTCAGCGCTTTACAGGTTACATTACAGCAGAGGGAGGTGCAGTAGTTATACAGTGTATATTTATATAGCAGTAACCGGTGTACTCAGCTCTTTACAGGTTACATTACAGTAGAGGGAGGTGCAGTAGTTATACAGTGTATATTTATATAGCAGTAACAGGTGTACTCGGCACTTTACAGGTTACATTACAGCAGAGGGAGGTGCAGTAGTTATACAGTGTATATATAGCAGTAACAGGTGTACTCAGCGCTTTACAGGTTACATTACAGCAGAGGGAGGTGCAGTAGTTATACAGTGTATATTTATATAGCAGTAACCGGTGTACTCAGCTCTTTACAGGTTACATTACAGTAGAGGGAGGTGCAGTAGTTATACAGTGTATATATATAGCAGTAACAGGTGTACTCGGCGCTTTACAGGTTACATTACAGTAGAGGGAGGTGCAGTAGTTATACAGTGTATATTTATATAGCAGTAACAGGTGTACTCGGCGCTTTACAGGTTACATTACAGCAGAGGGAGGTGCAGTAGTTATACAGTGTATATATAGCAGTAACAGGTGTACTCGGCGCTTTACAGGTTACATTACAGCAGAGGGAGGTGCAGTAGTTATACAGTGTATATTTATATAGCAGTAACAGGTGTACTCGGCGCTTTACAGGTTACATTACAGCAGAGGGAGGTGCAGTAGTTATACAGTGTATATATAGCAGTAACAGGTGTACTCGGCGCTTTACAGGTTACATTACAGCAGAGGGAGGTGCAGTAGTTATACAGTGTATATATATATATAGCAGTAACAGGTGTACTCGGCGCTTTACAGGTTACATTACAGCAGAGGGAGGTGCAGTAGTTATACAGTGTATATTTAGCAGTAACAGGTGTACTCGCGCTTTACAGGTTACATTACAGCAGAGGGAGGTGCTGTAGTTATACAGTATATATTTATATAGCAGTAACAGGTGTACTCAGCGCTTTACAGGTTACATTATAGCAGAGGGAGGTGCAGTAGTTACACGGTGCGTGTGTATAATGGGGTGGACCTGTACGCATGTTGTCCCCGTGTCGCTCAGGGTGGTGAGATTCTCACGTTCTTCGTTTCCTCAGTAAAAGGGAAGTGAAAACAATTATTCAAAACGTGGAACTTTTCTTCTTGTTTTTTGTCTTTTACATAAATCATTAGAAACGATCTGACATGACGAAACCTAAAACGCGCCGAGAAGATGCAGCGCACATTGGCCACGCGCAGAGGCACCGAAACAACAGCGAAACGCACTGCCACACATTGTCATTTTACCGGGGAGGGGGGACACTTTCAGGTTTATTCAGAGAGAGGTGAAAAGCAGGAGAATGACTGGAGAATGGAAAATTCTAGGTCAAAATAGCCGATTTGGAAAGTGAGAATTTTTTCTGGTTTGACTATTTCGACCTAGAATTTTCCTTTCTCCAGCCATTCTCCTGCTTTTCACCTCTCTCTGAATAACCCTGATTGTATCTCTTTACTTGAAGCTTTATTCACGAAGCTCTGACATTTCACGCCATTTCGATACTTTGTTGTGTTTTGGTGATTCCGTTTCGCATAAAAATACGGTGAATTCACTATTTGGTGAACGGGCACTGTTTTTTGCTGAAATTGGAGTCGCCAAAGCAGTTATCGGATGTTGGCGAAATCCGCTGAATTGGCCTCGCCGAATTCCACCAAACTGGGAAAAAAAAGTCTTGTATTCTAATAGGAGATTAAATCAATAAAAAAATGTCAAAATAATAAAAAATCCGTTAAAAGTAATAATAATAAAAAAAAAGAGAGATGTCTTAAAGGTTTTTGTAAAAACATGCAGGGTTATTCACAGAGGCTGAATTGGCCTCGAAATTCCACCAAACAGTGAGTTTCCCCGTACGGTGCGTTTTCGTTTCGTCTATTGAAAAAGCAGGCAGTTTGCCAAATTTTTGTGAAATACGGGGCCTGTTCAGCGGCAGTGAAATACGGTGCTGTTCGGCGGCAGTGAAATACGGTGCTGTTCGGCGGCAATGATATACGGTGCTTGTTCGGTGGCAGTGAAATACTGTGCCTGTTCGGCGGCAGTGAAATACGGTGCCTGTTCGGCGGCAGTGAAATCCCCCATAGAGAAGCAATGGTTAATCTATTCACATTGAACAGCAGAGAAATGTCAGTGAAATGCCCTGATGTTCAGTGGTTTCATTCGGCAGGTTTATTCAGGCGAATCCCATAGGCTTTATTATTGAAACTTAATACTTTTTTTTTTTTTTAGATTGTTTCCTCTTTTATTTTTTGCAAAAACCCTGTTTATTTTTTATATTTTTAGACTTTCTTTTTGTTTTTAAAATATTCCGGCACATTTTTATTATGGCTTTAAACTCCTATTTGGAGACTTCCTCCCCCCCCCCCCATTCTGGTGGAATTCGCTGAGGCCAATTTGGTGAAATTCAGTAGTTTTCAGCAGTTTTTGATTACCCCAATTTCGGCAAAATACGCTGAATTTCAAACCGGTGACATTGTGTTCAGTTTCGGTGCTTTGTGAATCGAGACATTGCGTGAGCGGGGGCGTTTTACTTTTACTACTGTGTTTGTAATTTATTCCGCATCGCTGCAATGTCTGAAATGTCCTCAATGTAAATACCGCCATCTCTTCCGTCAGTGCTGTTGGCTGCTTAACAAGAAAGGGCATATCTACTAAATCATAGTTTTGACTGTCACAAACTGCCTCACATTCATAATAGACAGTATCAGCCGCTACACCTGGTGCTGGATTTATTTGTTGGGGTTTTCATTTGCTGAAGGTGCTGGATTTGAGGAAAGTGCCGGCAGTGAGCAGGGCTGGACTGGGACAAATCCAGACCGACCCACTCTAATTATGTAAACATGCAGGGTCAGATTAAGATCTCCCTGAGCTGGAGCTAAAGATTTGTTTTGGCATTTGATGAAATGAAAATGTATTTGCCTCGATACAGAATAAAACCTGTAACAGTGACTATATACAGAATGTGCCTGTAAACATGTAACACAGTGACTATATACAGAATGTGCCTGTAAACATGTAACACAGTGACTATATACAGAATGTGCCTGTAAACATGTAACACAGTGACTATATACAGAATGCGCCTGTAAACATGTAACACAGTGACTATATACAGAATGCACCTGTAAACATGTAACACAGTGACTATATACAGAATGTGCCTGTAAACATGTAACACAGTGACTATATACAGAATGTGCCTGTAAACATGTTAAATAGTGACTATATACAGAATGCACCTGTAAACATGTAACATAGTGACTATATACAGAATGCACCTGTAAACATGTAACATAGTGACTATATACAGAATGCACCTGTAAACATGTAACATAGTGACTATATACAGAATGCGCCTGTAAACATGTAACATAGTGACTATATACAGAATGCACCTGTAAACATGTAACACAGTGACTATATACAGAATGCGCCTGTAAACATGTAACACAGTGACTATATACAGAATGCACCTGTAAACATGTAACACAGTGACTATATACAGAATGCACCTGTAAACATGTTACATAGTGATTATACAGAATGCACCTGTAAACATGTAACACAGTGACTATATACATAATGCGCCTGTAAACATGTAACACAGTGACTATATACAGAATGCGCCTGTAAACATGTAACACAGTGACTATATACAGAATGTGCCTGTAAACATGTAACACAGTGACTATATACAGAATGCACCTGTAAACCTGTAACACAGTGACTATATACAGAATGCGCCTGTAAACATGTAACACAGTGACTATATACAGAATGCACCTGTAAACATGTAACACAGTGACTATATACAGAATGCGCCTGTAAACATGTAACATAGTGACTATATACAGAATGCACCTGTAAACCTGTAACACAGTGACTATATACAGAATGCGCCTGTAAACATGTAACACAGTGACTATATACAGAATGCACCTGTAAACATGTAACATAGTGACTATATTTGCTACATATTTATTTTCTGGGTTAATCTGTATATTTGTGTTTTTAATATCTTGCATTTTATTACTTTGTATTTCTGTAACATTTCAATGTTCTTGAATCCAGAACATACGAGAAAACGAGAGAAATCTCAATGTGTCCGTCCTGGTAAAATACTTTAGCATAAAATATTTCTTTATTTACATTTTAATCTGCGTGCGTTTTTGGTACTTTGTGTTTCGGCAGGTTTATTCAGGCGAATCCCATAGGTTTCAATGTTAAAAATATTCCTGTTTTTATCCAATATCTAATAAACCGTTTATCATTTTAATCTGCAGCAAAAAGTCTTTATTTATTTTTTTTGTTTAGGCATTTTTCGAGATTATTTTGGGATTTTTTTTTTTAATTTTTTTTTTTTTTATATATTGCTTTTTTTTCTTTCTGTAACATTGTATTATCATTCATAGGATCTTGTATGTTAATTCCAGACATTTCCGTTCAGTAGTTTTTTGTTTGCAGATCGCGTTTTCAAATTTAACACCTTTCAATTGTTTTTTGTTTTTTTTTACACCTCATTCCCGTCCGCGCTTTGTTTGGATTGTCGGGTTTTTCCGGACGCATTCGGTGGGTTTGCAGTGTCTTATTGGATTCTATCCGATAGTATCAGATCTGATCATTTCTGCATTTTTTTTTATTATTTTTTTTAATGATTTTTTTTTAAAAAAAGTAAAAGTCGGTAATTTAGGCAGTTATTCAGCATTTTTGTTTTTTTAATCCACGGTTTTGCGTCTTTTCCACGCACTTCGGGGACCCTGCAGTGAATCCTGTATTCGCCGTAGGGTCGGGTAATTTGATTCCCTGAAGTGCTCTCTCAATATCCCCTACAGTGAATTCACTATTTAGTGAATGTTCACCGTGTTTTGCCAAAAATGCAGTCACCGAGGCAGCTATCGGACTTTGGCGAAAACCGCCGAATTGCACCAATAACCGCCGAATTGCGCAAATAACCACTGAATCGCAAAAAATTGGCACCGGAAAATTCATGTGAACTGAAATAGTTTTTTTTTTAAAAGTTTCCTATTCTCCTAATACCGGCTTAAATCAATAAAAAAGTGTCTAAATAATAAAAAGGTCCGTTTAAAAAAAAAAAAAAAAAGCTCTTTTACAAAATGAAAAATAAAAAACATGTCTGGAAAAAAATAATAGAAAAAGATCAAAGAATAAAGAGTGTTTTTTAGTCAGGCCGAGGTGATCCTCGGGATGAGGGCGGGTCTAGCTGGTCGGCCCACTCAGGCGAGCCCTAGGCTGCGGGTAGTCCGATCTGGGCGAGCCCAAAGCTCAGGCCCAGTCAGGCGGTTTACCAAACCGGCCCAGTGAGCCACCGGGTTTCTCCCAGTAGTCACGATGGCCAGTACATGCCTGGTGGTGAGTATGTTGGATTTGGTGAACGTGGTGGATCTTTTTTCCATGTGTTGAATTCGGTAGAGTTCCTAGTCTTGGATCTGGTGAAGGTGCCGGTGGTGATTGTATTTAATGCTGGACCCGGTGAAGGTGCCGGTGGTGATTGTATTTAATGCTGGACCCGGTGAAGGTGCCGGTGGTGATTGTATTTAATGCTGGACCCGGTGAAGGTGCCGGTGGTGATTGTATTTGAAGGTGCCGGTGGTGATTGTATTTAATGCTTGACCCGGTGAAGGTGCCGGTGGTGATTGTATTTAATGCTTGACCCGGTGAAGGTGCCGGTGGTGATTGTATTTAATGCTGGACCCGGTGAAGGTGCCGGTGGTGATTGTATTTAATGCTGGACCCGGTGAAGGTGCCGGTGGTGATTGTATTTAATGCTTGACCCGGTGAAGGTGCCGGTGGTGATTGTATTTAATGCTGGACCCGGTGAAGGTGCCGGTGGTGATTGTATTTAATGCTGGACTCGGTGAAGGTGCCGGTGGTGATTGTATTTAATGCTGGACCCGGTGAAGGTGCCGGTGGTGATTGTATTTAATGCTGGACCCGGTGAAGGTGCCGGTGGTGATTGTATTTAATGCTGGACCCGGTGAAGGTGCCGGTGGTGATTGTATTTGAAGGTGCCGGTGGTGATTGTATTTGAAGGTGCCGGTGGTGATTGCATTTGATGCTGGACCTGGTGATGGTGCTGATATTTTTCTAGGTGCTTTTTTCGGTGGAGATGCTAGTCATGGATTTGGTGGAGGTGCTGGATATTTTGGAGCTTCTGCTTCCTCTGTATTGGTTTCCCTCTTGCTGGTCAGACGTGGTGATAACCATATCCATGCCAGTAACTGAATAAGTCTAGCTGCAGCAATACTGGTGATCACTGGATCCTCGGCTGTGCCCTGAAAGCTCCGGGAATCCTATCCCAAACCCCGGGCCACCGGTGCCATTGATTGGGCTCTGTAACGGCCAACCTGGCAGTCGGCAGGTGTTGCTGTGGTTATGGTAACGGGCAGCACATGCAGGTTAGGAGATGATTAATCGGTCAAAGTTCCGGCACCTCGTCACTCTGCGGTATTGATCCTGCGGCTAAATATAATGTGATTTTGGAGGGGGTTTGGGGATAGTATGGTGCGACGCGAGCGGCTGGGGGTGATGGGATTTATCCGAGGTTACCGTCTGCTCGGCTTTAATCCGACGCTTTTGTTGTATTGTAACGTGTAAATAAAAGGAGCCGTGGTGTGCGGTGGCCGGTGTGTCCGACACGTCCCCCGATCCTCAGACTTGCACAAGCACAGAGAAACTGTTAACCCTTTGATGCAATGTTTTACTATCTCCGAGGCTTTCGCAGGGTTAATTATTATCATTTTTCGAGGGTTAATCACTGGATTACATTTGATAATCCGGTACATTCTATATATGTCCGTGTTTAGCCGCTCCTCGGGGAGTGTGTGCCGTGCACTGAAGCCACGGTTTGTGTCATTCGAGGCTGATCCTCCTTTCAGTGTAATCGGCACAGCGGGGTTTATGGTTAGTGACCAGGCCTGGCCTGGTGAGCCGCGTTCCTGTTACGCTATGTGTGGTTACAGTGCGCGGAGACGTGCGCTTCCTGTGACCTCATACTGCAAGTGTATAGCTGACCCCGCCCCCCCCCCTGCGCACAGCCGCCAGATGCAACGAAACCAAAACACTTTACCCAAACGGAGAATAACTCAATGTCAAATAAACCGAGTCATGTTCCCAGTCACACCGCATCTAATCGAATCCACACGCCCGGCACCGTTTATAGAATGATCCTCACGCCCGGCACAGAGCGTTTATAGAATGATCCGCACGCCCGGCACAGAGCGTTAATAGAATGATCCGCACGCCCGGCACAGAGCGTTAATAGAATGATCCGCACGCCCGGCACAGAGCGTTATAGAATGATCCGCACGCCCGGCACAGAGAGTTTATAGAATGATCCGCACGCCAGGCACAGAGAGTTTATAGAATGATCCGCACGCCCGGCACAGTTTATAGAATGATCCGCACGCCCGGCACAGACAGTTTATAGAATGAACCGCACGCCCGACGCAGACAGTTTATAGAATGATCCGCACGCCCGGCACAGTTTATAGAATGAAAACATGGCCGACCTGGGGTGTGTCTGACTGGAGATCTATTATAGCACATCTTTCTTCACCCCCCCCCCCAGGCCACTGACGGCAAGCGGGGCGGGGGGGCGTTGGAAATTCCCACAAAATTCAGACTATGAAACTTCGGTATTTTGACTATTTTGCCTGAAACGCTTAATCGTCACTGGGGAGCGAGCCACGCCCAGAACTGAGGGCACGAAAAATTTACCTCATGGCGTGTAACGTGTCCAGATTACTGGACTTTCCTCACGCTCCCCGATGTCCCCCTGACAGGACCGGGCGGCCCCCCTGACAGGACCGGGCGGCCCCCCTGACAGGACCGGGCGGCCCCCCTGACAGGTCCGGGCTGCCCCCCTGACAGGACCGAGCTGCCCCCCTGACAGGACCTTGCTGCACCCCTGACAGGACCGAGCGGCCCCCCTGACAGGACCGAGCGGCCCCCCTGACAGGATCGAGCTGCCCCCTTGACAGGACCGGGCTGCCCCCCTGACAGGACCTTGCTGCCCCCCTGACAGGACCTTGCTGCCCCCCTGACAGGACCGAGCTGCCCCCCTGACAGGACCGGGCGGCCCCCCTGACAGGACCGAGCTGCCCCCCCTGACAGGCCCGGGCTGCCCCGCTCTCATGCGTTTGGATATATCATTTTTTATGATGGTCTGGGCTTTTTTATTGTAGTTGTTATCTAAAGTGTTTATTAATGAACAGGGAATTATGGGAAATGGAGGCAAGAATGTAACTTTTTTTGAATAGATTATCTTAAAAGATGTCTTGTATTCAGAGTGAGCGCTCTGGCTGGGACTCGGCCTCCGCTGTAATAAAGTGGATTTATTTAGCACGGTGTGCCTATGGGGGGGAGCGATGCTTAGGGGCGCCGCTGAGGGCGAGGCCGCCATGCACTGCCCATTTTGCTGACTTTACACTGGTAGGTAGTAATATTGTCTAGGCCTGTGATGGTCAATCTTGGCACCCCGATTTGTTTCTGGACTACATGTCCCATGATGCGCTGTCAGCCTTCTGTGTGACTAAGCATCATGGGGCATGTAGTTCCGAAACATCTGGAGTAGCAAGGTTCCCCAAGTTCGGCCGGTGCTCTGGCATTATTATCGGGGCTACAGACTCGTGTGTTTTCTGATGGATAAATCCCTGGGTTTATTTGCTTATTGTCTCCAGTGAGAGCCGCCGTCACACTCAGCACTCACAGCCGCCACCTCATTGCACCTGCTTTTCCCTTAGCTGACGGTAGGGGGCAGTAGAATGGCTCCATGTCATTGCACCCAATGTTGGTGCCAGGAGGCAACGAGAGAATGTGGCCAGGGGCCAAGGTACTAGGTAGCCATTTGGTCTTTTATTTTCTGTGTGGAGAGTTGAGGCTTTCAGGATTCCTGGAGCTGCAGGGTTCAGTCTTCAGATTAAAAACAGCTGCAGGGTTCAGTCTTCAGATTAAAAACAGCTGCAGGGTTCAGGGGGCTGGAAGCTGTAGGGTTCTATATTCAGTCTAGGAGAGCTGCAGGGTTCAGGGGGCCGGGAGCTGCAGGGTTCTATATGCAGTCTAGGGGAGCTGCAGGGTTCTATATTCAGTCTAGGAGAGCTGCAGGGTTCAGGGGGCTGGAAGCTGTAGGGTTCTATATTCAGTCTAGGGGAGCTGCAGGGTTCTATATGCAGTCTAGGGGAGCTGCAGGATTCTATATTCAGTCTAGGAGAGCAGCAGGGTTCAGGGGGCTGGAAGCTGTAGGGTTCTATATTCAGTCTAGGGGAGCTGCAGGATTCTATATTCAGTCTAGGAGAGCAGCAGGGTTCAGGGGGCCGGGAGCTGCAGGGTTCTATATTCAGTCTAGGGGAGCTGCAGGGTTCTATTTTCAGTCTAGGGGAGCTGCAGGATTCTATATTCAGTCTAGGAGAGCTGCAGGGTTCTATATTCAGTCTAGGGGAGCTGCAGGGTTCTATATTCAGTCTAGGAGAGCTACAGGGTTCAGGGGGTCGGGAGCTGCAGGGTTCTATATTCAGTCTAGGAGAGCTGCAGGGTTCTATATCCAGTCTAGGGGAGCTGCAGGGTTCTATATTCAGTCTAGGAGAGCTACAGGGTTCAGGGGGTCGGGAGCTGCAGGGTTCTATATCCAGTCTAGGGGAGCTGCAGGGTTCTATATTCAGTCTAGGGTTTAGGGGGTTTGTCATACTCAGCTCATTATCACATGCATTTTTTATTCTATTCATGTTGAATATTTCATACACTCGCGGCAGCTGCCCAGAAGCACAAACGTACACAAGAAACAGAGATATTGCCTGGCTTTTGTAATTATTATCTTTTAACTAGATCATTATCGCCTGGGCAGATCTTTGCGGATCGTGTCGCGCCGGCAGATCTTTGCGGATCGTGTCGCGCCGGCAGATCTTTGCGGATCGTGTCGCGCCGGCAGATCTTTGCGGATCGTGTCGCGCCGGCAGATCTTTGCGGATCGTGTCGCGCCGGCAGATCTTTGCGGATCGTGTCGCACCGGCAGATCTTTGCGGATCGTGTCACGCCGGCAGAACTTTGGGGATCGTGTCACGCCGGCAGATCTTTGCGGATCGTGTCGCGCCGGCAGATCTTTGCGGATCGTGTCGCGCCGGCAGATCTTTGCGGATCGTGTCGCGCCGGCAGATCTTTGCGGATCGTGTCGCGCCGGCAGATCTTTGCGGATCGTGTCGCGCCGGCAGATCTTTGCGGATCGTGTCGCGCCGACAGATCTTTGCGGATCGTGTCGCGCCGACAGATCTTTGCGGATCGTGTCGCGCCGACAGATCTTTGCGGATCGTGTCGCGCCGGCAGATCTTTGCGGATCGTGTCACGCCGGCAGATCTTTGCGGATCGTGTCACGCCGGCAGATCTTTGCGGATCGTGTCACGCCGGCAGGTCTTTGCGGATCGTGTCGCGCCGGCAGATCTTTGCGGATCGTGTCACGCCGGCAGATCTTTGCGGATCGTGTCGCGCCGGCAGATCTTTGCGGATCGTGTCACGCCGGCAGATCGTGTCACATGGGTCTAGCTCTCATGAGCTGGACTGATCTGATCATACCTAGATCACGGCCTCGGTGTTTCCCGTGTTATCGCGCCTGTGTTTGTGGGAAGGTATTTGCATGTTGGTGTCTATTTATGTCGCTTTCATTCACTTCTGTATTTTTCTTGCTGTTTTTTGCATAAAATTGTGAATTTCCGGGGATAGAATGAGAGCCGGGACTCTGTCAGTGATACGCACGTACGCGAGCCCCCTCTGGCCATATATATGCACCCCCCCCCTCTGGCCATATATATGCACCCCCCCTGGCCATATACATGCACCCCTCCCTCTGGCCATATATATGCACCCCCCTCTGGCCATATATATGCACCCCCCCCCTCTGGCCATATATATGCACCCCCCCTGGCCATATACATGCACCCCTCCCTCTGGCCATATATATGCACCCCCCTCTGGCCATATATATGCGCCCTCGTCTGACCATATTTATGCACCCCCCCCGTCTGACCATATATATGCCCCCCCCCCGTCTGGCCATATATATGCGCCCCCTGTCCCCCTTACTACGCGTTAAGGACCTCTGCATTGATTCCGTTAGGTACGGACTCCCGATACCTCCTAGTCGTGCTGGAGGTTTATGTGTATTGGGGTAATATGTCTTTTCCCCCCGGATGATCCTAACCTCTCTCCATTGGCTGTTTTTGCAGATTGAGAAGATCCGCTGGGATGCAGTGACGATTCGGCGCTCTACATGACCGCCCACCATGTCTGATGGAGTGACCATCCCCGTCTCGGAGTGGCTCCTGTGCCTTAAACTCGAGCAGTACACGGACCTCTTTGAGAATCACGGCCTCCACGTGGTGTCCGACCTCAGGATATTGACCGATGAACTCCTGACCGGTATCGGCGTCGTTCTGCCGGGCCATCGAAAGCGCATCCTGGCTTTCCTCCAGAAAACAGTTTCTCAGGACCTCCCTCAGGAACCCGCGATGGAGAGACCCGTGGCCATGAAGAGGAGCGTATTCAGGGGAGCAGCTGCTAGCGACCCGGAGACGCTTCCACCTCCCCTGAATTCCATCTTCTCCCCGCCGCCGATCCCACCAAGGAAGGGATCGGTGCCACCCGTCAAGTTTTTCGTAAGCCGACCACTGTCGCCGACTGACATGCCAGAGCTGGTGGATTTAGATGAACCTCCTACACGCAAGGTCCCTGATCCGAGGATCAGCCCGATCCAGACCTCTCCGCCATACCAGACCAGTCTGGAGGGAGAACTCGACCACGATGAGCTTCCAACCGTGCCAGTGCCGCCTCTGCCGGTCAAGCTTCACAAGCTGGAGAACAAGATCCCGAGCGGCCCTCATCCTCCCCTACCTCCCCGAGCCCCGCTGGTGCCTCCAAGGACCACACTTCTCCTCACACCAAAAGGGTAGGTTTGGGGCACCAGTCACAGTTTGGGGGGGTTGGTATTTTGGCAGGCATGGCAATAAATTCTATCCCACCAAATCCTGCTGATGTCCCCCAAAATTGGAGCTGCACGCGCAGAGCGATGGGTCGGGGCTGCACGCGCAGAGCGATGGGTCGGGGCTGCACGCGCAGAGCGATGGGTCGGGGCTGCACGCGCAGAGCGATGGGTCGGGGCTGCACGCGCAGAGCGATGGGTCGGGGCTGCACGCGCAGAGCGATGGGTCGGGGCTGCACGCGCAGAGCGATGGGTCGGGGCTGCACGCGCAGAGCGATTGGTCTCACAGGGTGTCGTCGCCCGCTCTCTGTGTGTGACATCACTAGTGACCGGCAGCCGGGAAATTCGAAATCCTGACTGCTGGTGATGCTGGGTGGGGACTCCTGCACCTCACCCCACGATTTCACCAGATCTGGGGAGCAGGGAGGGGGGCACTCTAGTATAGCGTCCAGAGCTGAAGAAGAGAGGTTAGACTCTCGAAAGCTTGTCTTTTAAATGTAATGTTGGTCCAATAAAAAGGTATCACTAGGCACTGCTATACTCGTGATTGTGCATCTGGAGTTACATGGCCAATCCAATCGCAAATAACAAACTTTTTCTAAATACTGACAAAACTGTCACGATGCTCTTTGGAATAAGAATTATACCCCTATTCTCTTCTTACATCTTCTCCCATGTAAATTACCTTCTTAAACCTACAAACCCCCCCCCAAGGCCCTCCCACCCCGCCTCCCCCCCCCCTTCCCGTAAATAAAAACACAACAAAGTATTGGCATTTAGAAAAGGTCACGTCTTTTATTACTTAAGGCCAAATTCTTTGCCTCTAAGGCAGAATTATTATTATCGATCCTCGTATGCCAAATTCGCTACACCAGATAACACTGGCAGCCAGATAACACTGGCAACTGCAATGCACCACAAGCATTGCCCAGAAATAGCGCCCCACGTGGCTAAGTAGGCTGACCACACATCTGCTCAGTTTATTTTATGGCAGATAGCAGGCCGAGAGGATCTGCAAACCAGAAAGGCACTTGAGCTTGGCCGTACGAACCACACTCACCCCGTACCCTGCAGACCATCCCCCCACTATCGCCCTCCACGTGCCAGGCCGCCTATTTCGCCGCTCCTCCTTAACCTAAACCATGTCCATCTTAAAGCGCAATCCCACAGCTGTGGCCGAACAAACCACCAGCTGGCTTCCTGCCACATGGTAAAGTACCCCAATCTTGGGATACTGTCTGATCGATAAAAGCATGGTTAGAGTAGTTATTATCAAAGACAATCCCCCAACCCTGGCCGTTCAAAAAACCTCGGGCTGGCTTCATGTAACATGGTGTATCACTTGAGGCAATAGGTAAACTAACCATGTCGATATTTATACAATCCCCCAGACACGGCCATTTAAACCATGAACCAGGTTCATGCGACACGGCATATTTCCATATGGGAAACCACAGGCGGTCTTGCATGAGTAGTGAAATCACCACTCCATTGCCCCTATCTGTGTTGCTTCTGCTGCGTGACCTTTCCGACGTTGTAGAGAAACCAGCATCTCTGAAAGAGAAAATAAAACAGGGTGGGTTGGGTGGGAGTAAAAGAAAATTAGTTGCAATACCAAACTTGTCTCACGCACAGCCTTTTATAAACTCCCTTCCCCCTCCTTTCCATTGTTTATCTCCCCATTGTACCCAATCACAAAGAGCCATGTTTCCGCCCATAAAAACAAGGACACCCCCGCCTGATCCCATAGAACAAAGGAACTCACTCCCCCTTTCCTCTTGTGTAATATACGGTGATAATTCTTAAACCTCCTTCGTTCCTAATTAGTTTCTCATTCGAACCAAAACCTAAAATACACAAACTGCAAACACCCCATCTATGTGTCAGGGCAAAATCAAATGACATGCTGACCACAGTCACTTCTCTCAAATACCTAGGTATGTGGTTGGACCCTAATCTATCCTTTGGCCCCACATCGAAAAACTCTCACCTAAACTTTACCCCAAACTAGGTGCCCTGTACAGAAACAAATCCTGCCTGAGTCCCGCGGTAAGAAAGCAGATTGTACAGCAAATGCTTATGCCAGCTACTGAATACGGAGATGTAGTGTATGCAGCCGCCCCGCAAACACACCTTCATAAACTTACTACATTGTATAACTCATTCTGCTGCTTTGTGCTACAATGTAACTACATGACCCACCATTGTGTCATGTTAAAAGAACTAAACTGGCCATCACTGGAATCTAGACGCACCCTTCACCTTTCCAGCCAGGTGTCTAAGAGCATTTCTGGGAAGCTGCCACCCTACCTGAATATGCGGCTTCCCCCAGCAGTTCCCTCATCCTATAACCTCAGATCCAGGACCAGCACCTTACTTGCTATACCACAATACAAAAAGACAGTGGCTCGGTCCTCATTTTTCCTACAGAGCACCATAATTATGGAATAACCTCCCAGACACCATCAAATCTTCCCCCAGTCTTAAGTCACTCGAGCTCCTTACTAGCATACCTCAATACGGAATGCACCTGTAAACATGTTACATAGTGACTATACACAGAATGCACCTGTAAACATGTAACACAGTGACTATATACAGAATGCACCTGTAAACATGTAACACAGTGACTATATACAGAATGCACCTGTAAACATGTAACATAGTGACTATATACAGAATGCACCTGTAAACATGTAACACAGTGACTATATACAGAATGCGCCTGTAAACATGTAACATAATGACTTTATTTCCTCCATATTTATTTTTCTGTTAATCTGTATATTTGGTCTTGTGTTAATATCTTGCATTTTACTATTTTGTATTTCTGTAACAATTCAATGTTCTTGAACCCAGGACATACTTGAAAACGAGAGAAATTTCAATGTGTCCTTCCTGGTAAAATCCTTTATAAATAAATAAATATATAGATATCCCTGTCACTGTGCCCTGCATGATGCTTGTGGCTGTGAGATGTTGTTTTTGCCAGTAGAGGGCAGCAGAGACCTCCTCTAGGTCCTTGGCCGCTCCCTCACTGGCAGAGCTTCTTGTGGCTCCTGTGTTCTGCTTTTTCCGCTTATAATCTATTCCTTCACACGGCTTTAACTCTGACGGCTGTACAAAAGCAGCCTCTGTGTATATGTACACGTTTTGGGGGTTTATGCGAGCAGATCCCCAGGCACTCAGTGGGGTTTATATATGCAGACCCCCAGGCACCCATAGGCACTCTCTGGGATTTATGTATGCAGACCCCCAGGCACCCATAGGCGCTCACTGGGATTTATGTATGCAGACCCCCACGCACCCATAGGCACTCTCTGGGATTTATGTATGCAGACCCCCACGCACCCATAGGCACACTCTGGGATTTATGTATGCAGACCCCCAGGCACCCATAGGCACACTCTGGGATTTATGTATGCAGACCCCCAGGCACTCTCTGGGATTCCCTGGGAACTCACAATCTAGATTAAATGTTTCCCTTCATTAATGACATTTTAGGGGTTAATGATTAGGCTACATGCCTCGCAGTTTATTCATTATGTTTTCCCTTGATTAGTGGCATTTTACAAGTTAATGGGTAGGCTACATGCCTCACAGTGTATATATTTAATATTTTCCCATGGTTAATGGCATTTTAGGGGTTAATGGGTAGGCTACATGCCTCACAGTGTATACATTTAACATTTTCCCTTGATTAATGGCATTTTAGGGGTTAATGGGTAGGCTACATGCCACACTGTTTATTATTTTTATTGTATGTCGCCAAAATGCGGCATGTAACATATTGAAATTAAGTATCAATTTAGTACAACATAAAGGTATCATCGCATCACATTACTCGGGGATTAGGGAATCTGTATTTTTATATTCTTACATTTCGCCACTAAATCATACCGCTGGAAAAACTATCAGTGCCCCCCACCCATTTTTGACTGTGGTATCTTCTGTGCCCCCCTATATATTGTTGCTAGAGTCCTCACTGGAGTTGGAGTTTCCCTCCCCTTCGTGTTAGATGAAATAATGTGTAGTAACGCTTTATGCCGCCATCACTTTCAAACTGGCTCACAGTGTGGGAAATGAGATGAATGAAGTAATGCAGCGACATTGTTTGCGTTATAAGAGAATAATGCCGCTGCCTTAAAACACAGAAGAAAAAAAAGACTCTTTGCAATTGTTTTGCTTTTCACTTGCTTATTTTTACACCTTGTATGGTCATGTTTGTTATCATCGGAAAGGTCAGACTCTATCCTTTCCAGTGACCCTTCACTTGACCTTGTGGAGGGTACATTATGGTGATGCAGCGGTTTAAAGAACCCCATGCGCTCTTCCCAGCGGATTAAGTTTTCGATGAAACCCTTACTAATAACACATAGCTCCATCCCCTCCACAATTGCTTGTGCTGTGGGAAATGAGAAGGTGAGGTAATGCAGCAATATTATTCACTTTATTACTGAAAAGTAAACAATACTGACGCTGTTGGAGAAAACCATAAGCATTTTTTATTTTCTTAATCTGTAAAAGTATCTGGTCATGGTTGGTATCATTGGAAAGGCCAGAATCCCACCTTTCCAATGACACTGAAAAACGACCTTCTACGTTAGACGCTTTAACTGCTTTTGGAGAAAAAAACATAAAGAAATATTTTTATTTATTATTGTTACTAGTGATGCACCGAAATGGAAATTACCGGCCGATACCGAAAATTCGGGATCCGTTCGGCCGAAAACCAGACTTGAGAACCTGGGCCTGGAGTCTGGGCCGAGGTGCTCGCCTGGGCCTGGAGGCTGGGCCGAGGGGCTCGCCTGGGCCTGGAGGCTGGGCCGAGGGGCTCGCCTGGGCCTGGAGGCTGGGCCGAGGGGCTCGCCTGGGCCTGGAGGCTGGGCCGAGGGGCTCGCCTGGGCCTGGAGGACGGGCCGAGGGAGGGGCTCGCCTGGGCCTGGAGGACGGGCCGAGGGAGGGGCTCGCCTGGGCCTGGAGGACGGGCCGAGGGAGGGGCTCGCCTGGGCCTGGAGGCCGGGCCGAGGGAGGGGCTCGCCTGGGCCTGGAGGCCGGGCCGAGGGGCTCGCCTGGGCCTGGAGGCTGGGCCGAGGGAGGGGCTCGCCTGGGCCTGGAGGCTGGGCCGAGGGAGGGGCTCGCCTGGGCCTGGAGGCCGGGCCGAGCAGCTTGCTCGGCGGGGCCTCCAGGCCCAGGTTCGGATGGCTGATTGGTTACATACTCACACTTCGGCCCTAAGCTCCAACGGTGACCATCAGGCTGTCGCAGGCTGCTCTGCCGGCCACCAGGCTCAGGCGAGCCCCCGGCTCTGCTGGGCCTTTAAGGCCCAGCCGAGCCGGGGACTCGTCTGATCCCGAAGGCCGGCCGAGCAGGCCCAGGATCAGATGGCTGCACCTACATCCTCCTACTTCAGCCCTGAGGTCCAGCGGTGGCAGTCCTCTGGCAGCCGGTTCCCGCTCTCCGTCAGACGCAGGGATGACGTTGCAGATGTGAAAGCCTTTGACCCTGCAGACAGCCGGGTCAAAGGCTTCCGCCTCCGCCACGTCATCCCTGCATCTGACGGAGAGCGGGAACCAGCTGCCGGAGGACTGTCACCACGGGATTGCCCTGAGCTCCTCCAGTGGTGGCAGTCCTCCTGCATCCAGTGTCCGCTCTCTGTGTCGGTCGCTGGGATGACGTCACAAAAGCCTTTGACCTAGGGTCAAAGGCTTTCGTGACGTCATACCGTCGACCAACGGAGAGAGGACACTGGATGCAGGAGGACTGCCACCACTGGAGGACTCGGGCCGATGTAGGTGAGTATCTGCAACGCTCTCACCCCCAACAACAATATCCGTCACTTGGGCCTGCTCGGCCGGCCTTCAGATTCAGGCGAGCCCCCTGCTCGGCCAGCCTTCAGACTCAGCAGAGCCCCCCTGCTCGGCCGGCCTTCAGACTCAGCAGAGCCCCCCTGCTCGGCTGGCCTTCAGACTCAGGCGAGCCCCCCTGCTCGGCTGGCCTTCAGATTCAGGTGAGCCCCCTGCTCGGCTGGGCCTCCAGGCCCTATTTTGAAAGGAAAATTTACAGCAGGTTATTATTTTATTTTTTTCCGGCTGAATTTTCCATTTTGGCCGAAAGCACCATTTTCGGCCGATAATTTCAGTGCATCCCTAATTGTTACAGATTATCATTTGAGTCCGGCCTTTCCAATGACACTGAAAAGGAGCTACTCAGTTACATGATTCAAGTGGGTTCAAGGGTCCACAGCATCTCTTGTGGTGGAATCCCCCCCACTGGCAGGGGGAATCCCTCTATGCGCGATGACGCCCACGGCAGGAGGGCAGACCCATAGCAAGGGCTGACATGCAATATGTCAGCCCACTGAGGTTGAAGCTCCAGATCAGCGCAGAACTGGGGCAATAGGTCAGTCCACCCCTGCTTGCGGTGCACCCCCTGTCATGCGCCCGGGGGCAAATGCCTCCCCCTCGCTACGTCATTGGCCCCGCCTCCCAGTGCGAGCACCGCTCGGTCTGTGTGATGGTTCTGTTACTGTGAACAAAAAGCAAACTTGTTATGTCTAGAGCAGGGGTCAGCAACCTTGGCTCCCTGATGTTCTGGGAACTAAATTTCCCATGTGGCTCAGTTAGCCTAACGGGGGACTGAGCATCATGGAAGATGTAGTTCCAAAAACATCAGGGAGCCAAGGTTGCTGACCCCTGCTCTAGAGCAAAGCAGCGTTACGTCTTCTCCAATTAGCTCCAAAACATGTAACTCTTACGTTAAACAGTGTGTGCTGCACACAGCCCGACCGATCGAACAACCGATCAATCCATAATGACGATAGATGACAGCTGCTTTTATTATGGATTTCGTTGTTTTCTGGTTTGTTACACTCCATTTCTAGCAGGATCCTCGCCGTCCTGATCACTAGACATGTGCACAGCACAAAATTTCGTTTTGAACTAATGGATTAGTCCTAAAATGCAATTTATTTAGTTACTAAAGAAATTCGTTTTCAGTTCTTTAGTATGAAAACTAATTTCATTCATCCGAAAACCAGTGGATACAATTACTATTGTAGTGGCTCCTCAGAGGGCTGCGATCGCTGCTTGTTACAGTATCTCTCACTCAGCACAATGTGGGCCATATTACATAGTTGGTGCCAACTTAACCAGAGCTGTTGTAAACTTCCCAGAGCCATTATAGCCTATGGAGGTTTTCAGTTTACAACAGCTCTGGTTAAGTTAGCACCAACATTGTAATACTGCCCCGTGTCAGGCAAAGCTGTTACAGTTACTGACTGTTCGCTGCTCATCACAGCGCTCAGAGTTTCAGTAAAGCTAGTAAATAATATTTTTATGTATAAGAGGTTAGAACAATATTATTTCCTTGTTTTACTGAAACTCTGAGCGCTGTTACAGTCAGTTACTGTAATAGCTGAGCCTGATATATTGTACTGAGAGATAATGTAACAAGCAGCCGATCTCAGCGCTCACAGCCACAGGATTTAAAGGGCTGAAAAAAAGGATCCTCTCTGTATAATGTTTAGAACATCTTCCTACATTAAGTATACCCCTGTCTGTATAATGTATACAACATCCACCTGCATTAATTAATACCCCTCTCTGTATAATATATAGAACATCCTCCTCAATTTATACCTTTCTCTTTATAATGTATATAACATCCTCCTGCATTAATACCCCTCTCTGTATAATGTATAGAACATCCTCCTGCATTAATTAATGCCCCTATCTGTATAGAACATCCTACTGCATTGGCATGTGGAGGGTGCAGAACTTCGGATGTTGCGCTCTTCATTGCTGGTCTCCTTCACTCATCAATGTAATATCACAAAAAGGACTGAAACTAAAATGTAGTGCATTTTATTTTAGTTTCTTTCGTTTTTTGTACTGAGCAGTTTCGTTTCTCTTGAGTCATACTAAAACTAAATTATCCCAAAATTCGTACTAAATCGTTTTAGTACTAAAACGAATGCACATGTCTACTGATCACTTCCTCCTGCACCCGTCAGCGACTTCTGACCAGATCCCACGAGGCCGCCAGTACAGGAACAGACGCCGCAGGGGGTTGGGAACCCGGTTATTTTTACTTCAATGATTAATTATTTTCAGTCTCTGATGTATTTCTGTAGAAAAGAGTTTAACCCCTCGGGGGCCACGGCCTTTTAGCCTCGCTGCACATTAAGGAGCAGAGCAGTTATATCACTTGTGCTCAGTTCGTGATCACATGGGGTTTTACACTTTGTTTCATGCACCCCGCATGTTATATAGCGCTTTGTGACGGCCGAGGCAGACTGATAGTTATGTCTGTGTGTATATATATATATCTCTATCATCATCTCATCACGTGAACAATAAAATAAAAATCTCACACTTTATATATAATAATATGCGTATATAGCGGCTCTGTGTATCTGGGTGTAGCGGCTCTGTGTGTCTGGGTGTAGCGGCTCTGTGTATCTGGATGTAGCGGCTCTGTGTGTCTGTGTGTAGCGGCTCTGTGTATCTGGATGTAGCGGCTCTGTGTGTCTTGGTGTAGCGGCTCTGTGTATCTGGATGTAGCGGCTCTGTGTATCTGGATGTAGCGGCTCTGTGTATCTGGATGTAACGGCTCTGTGTATCTGGATGTAGCGGCTCTGTGTATCTGGATGTAGCGGCTCTGTGTATCTGGATGTAGCGGCTCTGTGTATCTGGATGTAGCGGCTCTGTGTATCTGGATGTAGCGGCTCTGTGTATCTGGATGTAGCGGCTCTGTGTGTCTGGGTGTAGCGGCTCTGTGTATCTGGATGTAGAGGCTCTGTGTATCTGGATGTAGCGGCTCTGTGTGTCTGGATGTAGCGGCTCTGTGTGTCTGGGTGTAGCGGCTCTGTATCTGGATGTAGCGGCTCTGTGTATCTGGGTGTAGCGGCTCTGTGTATCTGGATGTAGCGGCTCTGTGTATCTGGATGTAGCGGCTCTGTGTGTCTGGATGTAGCGGCTCTGTGTATCTGGATGTAGCGGCTCTGTGTGTCTGGATGTAGCGGCTCTGTGTGTCTGGATGTAGCGGCTCTGTGTATCTGGATGTAGAGGCTCTGTGTGTCTGGATGTAGCGGCTCTGTGTATCTGGATGTAGCGGCTCTGTGTGTCTGGATGTAGCGGCTCTGTGTATCTGGATGTAGCGGCTCTGTGTATCTGGATGTAGCGGCTCTGTGTATCTGGATGTAGCGGCTCTGTGTATCTGGATGTAGCGGCTCTGTGTGTCTGGATGTAGCGGCTCTGTGTATCTGGATGTAGCGGCTCTGTGTGTCTGGATGTAGCGGCTCTGTGTATCTGGATGTAGCGGCTCTGTGTGTCTGGATGTAGCGGCTCTGTGTGTCTGGATGTAGCGGCTCTGTGTGTCTGGGTGTAGCGGCTCTGTGTATCTGGGTGTAGCGGCTCTGTGTATCTGGGTGTAGCGGCTCTGTGTATCTGGATGTAGCGGCTCTGTGTGTCTGGGTGTAGCGGCTCTGTGTATCTGGATGTAGCGGCTCTGTGTGTCTGGGTGTAGCGGCTCTGTGTATCTGGATGTAGCGGCTCTGTGTATCTGGATGTAGCGGCTCTGTGTATCTGGATGTAGAGGCTCTGTGTATCTGGATGTAGCGGCTCTGTGTGTCTGGATGTAGCGGCTCTGTGTGTCTGGATGTAGCGGCTCTGTGTATCTGGATGTAGCGGCTCTGTGTATCTGGATGTAGCGGCTCTGTGTATCTGGATGTAGCGGCTCTGTGTATCTGGGTGTAGCGGCTCTGTGTGTCTGTGTGTAGCGGCTCTGTGTATCTGGATGTAGAGGCTCTGTGTATCTGGATGTAGCGGCTCTGTGTGTCTGGATGTAGCGGCTCTGTGTGTCTGGGTGTAGAGGCTCTGTGTGTCTGGATGTAGCGGCTCTGTGTGTCTGGGTGTAGCGGCTCTGTGTGTCTGGATGTAGCGGCTCTGTGTGTCTGGATGTAGCGGCTCTGTGTGTCTGGATGTAGCGGCTCTGTGTGTCTGGGTGTAGCGGCTCTGTGTGTCTGGGTGTAGCGGCTCTGTATCTGGATGTAGCGGCTCTGTGTATCTGGGTGTAGCGGCTCTGTGTATCTGGATGTAGCGGCTCTGTGTATCTGGATGTAGCGGCTCTGTGTGTCTGGATGTAGCGGCTCTGTGTGTCTGGGTGTAGCGGCTCTGTGTGTCTGGGTGTAGCGGCTCTGTGTATCTGGATGTAGCGGCTCTGTGTGTCTGGATGTAGCGGCTCTGTGTGTCTGGTAGCGGCTCTGTGTGTCTGGGTGTAGCGGCTCTGTATCTGGATGTAGCGGCTCTGTGTATCTGGGTGTAGCGGCTCTGTGTATCTGGATGTAGCGGCTCTGTGTATCTGGATGTAGCGGCTCTGTGTGTCTGGATGTAGCGGCTGTGTGTCTGGTGTAGCGGCTCTGTGTGTCTGGGTGTAGCGGCTCTGTGTATCTGGATGTAGCGGCTCTGTGTGTCTGGATGTAGCGGCTCTGTGGTGTCTGGGTGTAGCGGCTCTGTGTGTCTGGGTGTAGCGGCTCTGTGTATCTGGGTGTAGCGGCTCTGTGTATCTGGGTGTAGCGGCTCTGTGTATCTGGATGTAGCGGCTCTGTGTGTCTGGATGTAGCGGCTCTGTAATCTGGATGTAGCGGCTCTGTGTATCTGGATGTAGCGGCTCTGTGATCTGGATGTAGCGGCTCTCTGTATCTGGGTGTAGCGGCTCTGTGTATCTGGATGTAGCGGCTCTGTGTATCTGGATGTAGCGGCTCTGTGTGTCTGGATGTAGCGGCTCTGTGTATCTGGATGTAGCGGCTCTGTGTATCTGGATGTAGCGGCTCTGTGTATCTGGATGTAGCGGCTCTGTGTATCTGGATGTAGCGGCTCTGTGTATCTGGTGTAGCGGCTCTGTGTATCTGGATGTAGCGGCTCTGTGTATCTGGATGTAGCGGCTCTGTGTATCTGGATGTAGCGGCTCTGTGTATCTGGATGTAGCGGCTCTGTATCTGGATGTAGCGGCTCTGTGTATCTGGGTGTAGCGGCTCTGTGTGTCTGGATGTAGCGGCTCTGTATCTGGATGTAGCGACTCTGCGTCTGGATGTAGCGGCTCTGTGTGTCTGGATGTAGCGGCTCTGTGTATCTGGATGTAGCGGCTCTGTGTGTCTGGGTGTAGCGGCTCTGTGTATCTGGATGTAGCGGCTCTGTGTATCTGGGTGTAGCGGTTCTGTGTATCTGGATGTAGCGGCTCTGTGTATCTGGATGTAGCGGCTCTGTGTGTCTGGGTGTAGCGGTTCTGTGTATCTGGGTGTAGCGGTTCTGTGTATCTGGGTGTAGCGGTTCTGTGTATCTGGATGTAGCGGCTCTGTGTGTCTGGGTGTAGCGGCTCTGTGTATCTGGATGTAGCGGCTCTGTGTATCTGGATGTAGCGGCTCTGTGTATCTGGATGTAGCGGCTCTGTGTGTCTGGGTGTAGCGGTTCTGTGTATCTGGGTGTAGCGGTTCTGTGTATCTGGGTGTAGCGGTTCTGTGTATCTGGGTGTAGCGGTTCTGTGTATCTGGATGTAGCGGCTCTGTGTGTCTGGGTGTAGCGGCTCTGTGTATCTGGATGTAGCGGCTCTGTGTATCTGGGTGTAGCGGCTCTGTGTATCTGGATGTAGCGGCTCTGTGTATCTGGATGTAGCGGCTCTGTGTATCTGGGTGTAGCGGTTCTGTGTATCTGGGTGTAGCGGCTCTGTGTGTCTGGATGTAGCGGCTCTGTGTATTATTATTATTTTTTATTATTATTCTTTATTTATAAAGCGCCAGCATATTCCGCAGCGCTGTACAATAAGCACAGTATAGACAGGGTTACAATACATTGAACAACATTTGACAAACAGTACAGGAGGAGATGAGGGCCCTATTCCCGTAGGAACTCACAATCTAGGAGGGTTGGGGTTGGAAACAGGAGGAGAGGACTGTAAGGTGGAGTGATTGATGGTTGTGTCAGTGAGTGGGTGTAGGCTCCCTAAATAGGAATGTTTTCAGGGAGCGTTTGAAGGAAGAGAAGTTAGGGGAAAGTCTGACAGTACGAGGGAGAGCGTTCCAGAGAGTGGGGCTGCGCGTGAGAAATCCTGCAGTCTATCATGGAAGAGGTGATGCGGGAGAAGCTAGGCGCAGGTCACTGTTTGACCTTAGGGAGCGGGCTGGGTGTATTTGGTGATTAGTGAGGACAGGTAGTGGGAGCGCTGATTGTGAGGGTTTTGTAGGTAAGGATAAGGATTTTGAACTTAATTCTGCAGTGGATGGGGAGCCAGTGAAGGGACTCGCAGAGGGGAGCGGCAGAGACAGAGCGGCGGGTGAGGTGATTAGCCTGGCGGAGGCGTTCAGTGATGGATGTAGGGGGGAGAGGTGGGACAGAGGGAGGCCAGATAAGAGATTATTGCAATAGTCGAGTCGGGAGATTACCAGGCGTGTATGAGTTGTTTTGTGGCGACAGCGGTAAGAATGGCCGAATTCTGTAAATATTGCGCAGTTGGTATCGGCAGGAGGAGGAAAGAGACTTGATGTGGGGATGAAGGAAAGAGCGATCAAGTGTAACTGGAAGTACAGCGAACTTGGTTTGATGGGGAGATGGTGATACCCTCCACCGTGATCGAGAAGTCAGGAGGTGGGGCGGCATTAGATCTGGATGTATCTGGATGTAGCGGCTCTGTGTATCTGGATGTAGCGGCTCTGTGTGTCTGGATGTAGCGGCTCTGTGTATCTGGATGTAGCGGCTCTGTGTGTCTGGATGTAGCGGCTCTGTGTGTCTGGATGTAGCGGCTCTGTGTATCTGGATGTAGCGGCTCTGTGTGTCTGGGTGTAGCGGCTCTGTGTGTCTTGGTGTAGCGGCTCTGTGTATCTGGATGTAGCGGCTCTGTGTGTCTGGGTGTAGCGGCTCTGTGTATCTGGATGTAGCGGCTCTGTGTGTCTGGGTGTAGCGGCTCTGTGTATCTGGATGTAGCGGCTCTGTGTATCTGGATGTAGCGGCTCTGTGTATCTGGATGTAGCGGCTCTGTGTATCTGGATGTAGCGGCTCTGTGTGTCTGGATGTAGCGGCTCTGTGTGTCTTGGTGTAGCGGCTCTGTGTATCTGGATGTAGCGGCTCTGTGTATCTGGATGTAGCGGCTCTGTGTGTCTGGATGTAGCGGCTCTGTGTATCTGGATGTAGCGGCTCTGTGTATCTGGATGTAGCGGCTCTGTGTGTCTGGATGTAGCGGCTCTGTGTATCTGGATGTAGCGGCTCTGTGTGTCTGGATGTAGCGGCTCTGTGTGTCTGGTGTAGCGGCTCTGTGTATCTGGATGTAGCGGCTCTGTGTATCTGGATGTAGCGGCTCTGTGTATCTGGATGTAGCGGCTCTGTGTGTCTGGATGTAGCGGCTCTGTGTGTTCTGGTGTAGCGGCTCTGTGTATCTGGATGTAGCGGCTCTGTGTATCTGGATGTAGCGGCTCTGTGTCTGGATGTAGCGGCTCTGTGTATCTGGATGTAGCGGCTCTGTGTATCTGGATGTAGCGGCTCTGTGTATCTGGGTGTAGCGGCTCTGTGTGTCTGGATGTAGCGGCTCTGTGTATCTGGATGTAGCGGCTCTGTGTATCTGGATGTAGCGGCTCTGTGTATCTGGATGTAGCGGCTCTGTGTGTTCTGGATGTAGCGGCTCTGTGTATCTGGATGTAGCGGCTCTGTGTATCTGGATGTAGCGGCTCTGTGTATCTGGATGTAGCGGCTCTGTGTATCTGGATGTAGCGGCTCTGTGTATCTGGATGTAGCGGCTCTGTGTCTGGATGTAGCGGCTCTGTGTGTCTGGATGTAGCGGCTCTGTGTATCTGGATGTAGCGGCTCTGTGTATCTGGATGTAGCGGCTCTGTGTGTCTGGATGTAGCGGCTCTGTATCTGGATGTAGCGGCTCTGTGTATCTGGATGTAGCGGCTCTGTGTATCTGGATGTAGCGGCTCTGTGTATCTGGATGTAGCGGCTCTGTGTATCTGGATGTAGCGGCTCTGTGTATCTGGATGTAGCGGCTCTGTGTGTCTGGATGTAGCGGCTCTGTGTGTCTGGATGTAGCGGCTCTGTGTGTCTGGATGTAGCGGCTCTGTGTGTCTGGATGTAGCGGCTCTGTGTGTCTGGATGTAGCGGCTCTGTGTATCTGGATGTAGCGGCTCTGTGTGTCTGGGTGTAGCGGCTCTGTGTATCTGGATGTAGCGGCTCTGTGTATCTGGGTGTAGCGTTCTGTGTATCTGGATGTAGCGGTTCTGTGTATCTGGGTGTAGCGGCTCTGTGTATCTGGGTGTAGCGGCTCTGTGTATCTGGATGTAGCGGCTCTGTGTGTCTGGGTGTAGCGGCTCTGTGTATCTGGATGTAGCGGCTCTGTGTATCTGGGTGTAGCGGTTCTGTGTATCTGGATGTAGCGGCTCTGTGTGTCTGGATGTAGCGGCTCTGTGTATCTGGATGTAGCGGCTCTGTGTATCTGGATGTAGCGGCTCTGTGTGTCTGGATGTAGCGGCTCTGTGTATCTGGATGTAGCGGCTCTGTGTGTCTGGGTGTAGCGGCTCTGTGTGTCTTGGTGTAGCGGCTCTGTGTATCTGGATGTAGCGGCTCTGTGTATCTGGATGTAGCGGCTCTGTGTATCTGGATGTAGCGGCTCTGTGTATCTGGATGTAGCGGCTCTGTGTGTCTGGATGTAGCGGCTCTGTGTGTCTTGGTGTAGCGGCTCTGTGTATCTGGATGTAGCGGCTCTGTGTATCTGGATGTAGCGGCTCTGTGTGTCTGGATGTAGCGGCTCTGTGTATCTGGATGTAGCGGCTCTGTGTATCTGGATGTAGCGGCTCTGTGTATCTGGGTGTAGCGGCTCTGTGTGTCTGGGTGTAGCGGCTCTGTGTATCTGGATGTAGCGGCTCTGTGTATCTGGATGTAGCGGCTCTGTGTATCTGGATGTAGCGGCTCTGTGTGTCTGGATGTAGCGGCTCTGTGTATCTGGATGTAGCGGCTCTGTGTATCTGGATGTAGCGGCTCTGTGTATCTGGATGTAGCGGCTCTGTGTGTCTGGATGTAGCGGCTCTGTGTATCTGGGTGTAGCGGCTCTGTGTGTCTGGATGTAGCGGCTCTGTGTGTCTGGGTGTAGCGGCTCTGTGTATCTGGATGTAGCGGCTCTGTGTATCTGGATGTAGCGGCTCTGTGTATCTGGATGTAGCGGCTCTGTGTATCTGGGTGTAGCGGCTCTGTGTATCTGGATGTAGCGGCTCTGTGTATCTGGATGTAGCGGCTCTGTGTATCTGGATGTAGCGGCTCTGTGTATCTGGATGTAGCGGCTCTGTGTATCTGGGTGTAGCGGCTCTGTGTGTCTGGATGTAGCGGCTCTGTGTGTCTGGATGTAGCGGCTCTGTGTGTCTGGATGTAGCGGCTCTGTGTGTCTGGATGTAGCGGCTCTGTGTGTCTGGATGTAGCGGCTCTGTGTATCTGGATGTAGCGGCTCTGTGTGTCTGGATGTAGCGGCTCTGTGTATCTGGATGTAGCGGCTCTGTGTATCTGGATGTAGCGGCTCTGTGTGTCTTGGTGTAGCGGCTCTGTGTATCTGGATGTAGCGGCTCTGTGTCTGGATGTAGCGGCTCTGTGTATCTGGATGTAGCGGCTCTGTGTGTCTTGGTGTAGCGGCTCTGTGTATCTGGATGTAGCGGCTCTGTGTCTGGATGTAGCGGCTCTGTGTGTCTGGATGTAGCGGCTCTGTGTATCTGGATGTAGCGGCTCTGTGTATCTGGATGTAGCGGCTCTGTGTGTCTGGATGTAGCGGCTCTGTGTATCTGGATGTAGCGGCTCTGTGTATCTGGATGTAGCGGCTCTGTATCTGGGTGTAGCGGCTCTGTGTGTCTGGATGTAGCGGCTCTGTATCTGGGTGTAGCGGCTCTGTGTGTCTGGATGTAGCGGCTCTGTATCTGGTGTAGCGGCTCTGTGTGTCTGGATGTAGCGGCTCTGTGTGTCTGGATGTAGCGGCTCTGTGTGTCTGGATGTAGCGGCTCTGTGTATCTGGATGTAGCGGCTCTGTGTATCTGGATGTAGCGGCTCTGTGTATCTGGGTGTAGCGGCTCTGTGTATCTGGATGTAGCGGCTCTGTGTATCTGGATGTAGCGGCTCTGTGTGTCTGGATGTAGCGGCTCTGTGTGTCTGGATGTAGCGGCTCTGTGTATCTGGATGTAGCGGCTCTGTGTATCTGGATGTGTAGCGGCTCTGTGTGTCTGTGTCTGGATGTAGCGGCTCTGTGTATCTGGATGTAGCGGCTCTGTGTA
This sequence comes from Leptobrachium leishanense, assembly GCA_009667805.1. NCBI lineage: Eukaryota > Metazoa > Chordata > Amphibia > Anura > Megophryidae > Leptobrachium > Leptobrachium leishanense. The sequence goes on along the minus strand of RXON01001736.1, from coordinate 49,394 downwards.
TCTGGATGTAGCGGCTCTGTGTGTCTGGATGTAGCGGCTCTGTGTGTCTGGATGTAGCGGCTCTGTGTATCTGGATGTAGCGGCTCTGTGTATCTGGATGTAGCGGCTCTGTGTGTCTGGATGTAGCGGCTCTGTGTGTCTGGATGTAGCGGCTCTGTGTGTCTGGTGTAGCGGCTCTGTGTATCTGGATGTAGCGGCTCTGTGTATCTGGATGTAGCGGCTCTGTGTATCTGGATGTAGCGGCTCTGTGTGTCTGGATGTAGCGGCTCTGTGTGTCTGGATGTAGCGGCTCTGTGTGTCTGGATGTAGCGGCTCTGTGTATCTGGATGTAGCGGCTCTGTGTATCTGGATGTAGCGGCTCTGTGTATCTGGATGTAGCGGCTCTGTGTATCTGGATGTAGCGGCTCTGTGTATCTGGATGTAGCGGCTCTGTGTGTCTGGATGTAGCGGCTCTGTGTATCTGGATGTGTAGCGGCTCTGTGTGTCTGGATGTAGCGGCTCTGTCTGTGTCTGGATGTAGCGGCTCTGTGTGTCTGGATGTAGCGGCTCTGTGTGTCTGGATGTAGCGGCTCTGTGTGTCTGGATGTAGCGGCTCTGTGTATCTGGATGTAGCGGCTCTGTGTATCTGGATGTAGCGGCTCTGTGTGTCTGGATGTAGCGGCTCTGTGTACCTTTTTTGTTTGTGTGTGTGTGTGTGTGTGTGTGTTTTTGGACGGGCGCAGGACGAGGCTCGGTTTCACTTCCCCATAGGCTTTGGAGGAATTCCTGCGTCTCGATGATGTCATTCCGGGTCATGTTTGCGCAATGACCTTTGGAGTTTTTTTGTGTGTTTTATTGTGGCTGCGGCCGCGCTGCTCGTTGTGTTAATCATTTTGTGCGCAGTTCATTGTGCTGTTAGTCGGGCGCTGACCCCTCACGCTGTGCGGCTCTGCTGGGCCGTGGGGCAGAGCGGGTGAGCGTCGTCCCGCGCTGGGCTTTACGCAGCTTTCCTGCCGTTCAGGAAGTGCCGCCTGGAAAGGGAAGTAACGAGACGCTCCGACCACAGATTATCTGGGCGAAGCGTCATAGGATGGATGGTGTCCCTGGGGTGTCACCGTGCGCCCCACGTCCTGCGCCCCCATCACCTGGGACGGACGCGCCTCACTCTTAGGGGAGGATGAACTGTGAGTACAACCTGGCGAGCGCGAGGGATGAAACCTGAACGTCTGCCGAGCCGCCGCAGCTACGTGTGCGGAGACTGAGGCACAACAAAGCTTCTACAGCACAAATTAACCCTGCGTGAGCCAGGTGCCAGCATACAGGGAGGGCATGACGAGTGGTCACAGGGGCCCCGGGCGTTTCAGGGAAAGGGCCAAAAACCAGAAGCGTCCCAGAGATTTCATACGACGGCAAAACTGAGGGGGGGGGTGCAGGGGTGTACCAGACCCCTACAAAGGGAGGAGTTGGGGGTACACGCTGCTGGGTGAGTGTTATAGTGAGGTGGGGGTACATACTGCTCGGTGAGTGTTATAGTGAGGTGGGGGTACATACTGCTCGGTGAGTGTGTTATAGTGAGGTGGGGGTACACGCTGCTCGGTGAGTGTGTTATAGTGAGGTGGGGGTACACGCTGCTGGGTGAGTGTGTTATAGTGAGGTGGGGGTACACGCTGCTGGGTGAGTGTGTTATAGTGAGGTGGGGGTACACGCTGCTCGGTGAGTGTTATAGTGAGGTTGGGGTACACGCTGCTCGGTGAGTGTTATAGTGAGGTGGGGGTACGCGCTGCTGGGTGAGTGTTATAGTGAGGTGGGGGTACACCCTGCTCGGTGAGTGTTATAGTGAGGTGGGGGTACGCGCTGCTGGGTGAGTGTTATAGTGAGGTGGGGGTACACACTGCTCGGTGAGTGTGTTATAGTGAGGTGGGGGTACACGCTGCTCGGTGAGTGTTATAGTGAGGTGGGGGTACGCGCTGCTGGGTGAGTGTTATAGTGAGGTGGGGGTACACACTGCTCGGTGAGCGTTATAGTGAGGTGGAGGTACACGCTGCTCGGTGAGTGTGTTATAGTGAGGTGGGGGTACACGCTGCTGGGTGAGTGTTATAGTGAGGTGGGGGTACACGCTGCTGGGTGAGTGTTATAGTGAGGTGGGGGTACACGCTGCTGGGTGAGTGTGTTATAGTGAGGTGGGGGTACGCGCTGCTCGGTGAGTGTGTTATAGTGAGGTGGGGGTACACGCTGCTCGGTGAGTGTGTTTATAGTGAGGTGGGGGTACGCGCTGCTCGGTGAGTGTTATAGTGAGATTGGGGTACACGCTGCTCGGTGGGGGTACACGCTGCTCGGTGAGTGTGTTAGTGAGGTGGGGGTACACGCTGCTCGGTAAATGGGGCGGGTGTGGGTTTGGTGTCCCCGGATTCACTCGGAGGCTTCTCTGTTGTCGGGCTCAGCCAATCACAGGAGATTTGTGCAGTGACAGGCGCACAGAGCAGACACAGATAACGGGGTTCATCATCAGACGTTCTGTCGGGATCTGGGTTTGTTTCTCCCGTTTCCTCGATCACGTAAACCAGGCATCTCAATCACTGGCTCTCCCAGCTGTGACTGAACTACAACTCCCATGATTCCGGCCATCTATTGCTTCGAAATAATTTTGGGAATTGTAGGCATCAACATCTGGGGGGGGCCGGAGTGTAAGACCCCTGACCTAAACCGTCAGCATGACCATTCAGTGTAAAAGCCGGACCTCTCCTAATATTGGGGTGAAGCTCCTCAAATCTTTCCTTTTTTCTGGCTAATTAGGAAAGTCGAGAGAAATGCTCCGGGCGGGATAATCGTTGCCTCCGAGTCTGAATAAAGGCGTCGTCTCATCCTGGAGCAGGCGTCTGGTTTCCCGAATAAGAGGGCGTTGAGGAAATGTTCTTAGAGCGTCGGCCGCTCTCTGTGTGACATCACTAGTGACCGATCTGGTGACCAACAGCCGGGATATTCAAAATCCCGGCTACTGGCGATGCTGGGTGGGATGGCGGAAGCTCCTCTGCTTCACCCAGTGATATCCCCAGATTGGGGAGCAGGTGGGGATGAGTAGAGCGTCCCTTGCGTCATGGTGTCCGTTGTCAGAGCCTCCGGGACTTGTCTCTGGCTGCTAAATTCCAGTAGTGAAGAAATGCATCAAGGAAAGAAGAAGGTCCATCCGCAGAGGACACTAGCTGAAGGATGACTTCCCTTTGTCATCACCAGTGGCTGTGGTCCACCAGGAATCGAGAATTTCAATCCGTTGTGGATTTGAGAGACCTGGACTATGCTGCGCCCGGAGCGCTATGTCGTGAGAGACCGTTGTCATGGAGCTGACGTGGCGCTCCGCACTTCAGACCCCAAGAGACTTTGTGTTTATTTGTATCGTGTGATTTTAAATATATTTTACATCGTTTGGTTTCAGTTTAAATTAGTTTAGTGTAAAATGGCGTAACTTTAGTTTTAAATATACTTCTATCCCTGTAGGTAAATGTGTTTCTGTATAGCCAGTAAACAAGCTTTACTGCTGTGTAATTTATGCAACAGGGCTTTTCCCCTTATCTGGCTGCATGTTTAATTCAAGAAGTCTGGGATAGTGTTTGTCTTTTCTTCTTTTTTTTTTTTTCCGAAAGGATTTTACCAGGAAGGATACATTGAGATTTCTCTCGTTTTCAAGGTTGTCTTTAATCTGTGTTAGAACAATAGATTATGTAAATGTTGTGTGAGCTAAAGGGTAAAGAATGTTTATTTGTAAATATCTGACATAATGTAATTAGCATATTGGTAGGACGATGTGCGTCATTTATGCAAATTATGGCTGTTGGATTTCAGCATAAATTGTGGCGTTTTGTTCATTAAAAGCTCAGAGAGAGAATCCTGTGGGAACATACAGCTCGCCTGGTGTCTCATTCAGGGTACCCACTATCATCCTCAGAAGGCACAGAGCGGCCCTCTGGAAATTCCTAACGGCTCCAGGGCAGAGAATCAGAAGCAGGCGGGTCAAGCTGCTCGTGGCGCTGAGGACGGCGCTCCCAGTAGCCCAGCTGACCGCAACGAGGGGGTGTCTGGAGAGTCAGGAAAGGCAGAAGAGAACGGTTCCGTCACATTGGTGGCAGCGGTGGGATAGAGGCTCTCCAACACCAATACACCCCGAGATGGCAAACTATACAGCCTGCAAGCGAGACACCCTGAGGGACCTGCTGGAGAGCCGTGGATGGAACGGATACTAAAGTAAGGGTCAAACGCACAAGTGTGGCGCAACCAGGAGCGAGATGGAAACACTCAAGGAGGTAAAAAGACGCCTCAAGCAATATGGTCCAAACCCTAGCATGGACCTGTTCCAGAGCGTTTGGAATGAGGTCTGTTTATTGCAGAAAGGGGAAGCTGTGCAGGACCAGGAAGATTTTAACCCTCTGCATGGAGAATACAATAAATACAAGGTCCCAGGCTGGATTGAGCCAGGGGACATTCGTAGCCAGGAGGAGAACTGACTGGCCACTACACCACACACCCAGAGGGTGCCTACAGAATTTGATTGGCAGAGACCAGGGTTTTGGAAGCATCGGCTTCTGCCAATGCCAAGACCCAAACAAAATATGCCTCCGCACCAACCGTGACCGTCAACCCACCCTCAAGTAAGGCTAAAAAGAAGTGGAGGGGTGGACGGGTGAAAGAAATGGAGGTGGTGCTGGAGAGCGAATGCAAATGTTGTGACCCGCTTCGAAGGGAGGTAGAGACCTTGAAAGGGCAACTAGACTCTGCCACCCAGGGTGAGAAAGAGACTGGCCTGCGATTGCACCGTCTACAGGATCAGCTGCAAGATGGCCAGAGAGAGCTGGACGAGGTGAGACTATCCAGAGATGATGCAGAGGTGAATGTACAGCGCCTGGAGATGGAGAAGACTGGCTTGCGGGATTTACTTACAGCTGCTGAGCGAGCCAAGGATAATGCTGCTCGAGAGCGAGAGGAGGCCATGGCCATTGGCGTTTTAAAAGTCCAGGCAGCCATGGGGGAAAAGTGTCTCCTGGAATCCCAGATTATGGAGCTGACGGAGAAGCTGAAAGACGAGCAAAGTAACGCTGAGCGAGTACGCGAGAAGCTTAAAAAGGCCAGACTGCTGATTGAGCAACTGAGAGCAGACGGAGAGGCAGAGCGAAGCAAGGCCCAGCTACTCGAGAAGTCATGTCAACAGCTGGAGGGTCAGTGCCGAGAACTAAAGGCTGAACTCCAGGCTTCTATCACTGCCTGGGAGGCAAGATGTCAAGAGCTTCAGGAGCAGTGTGATGCCGAGACCGAGCAACGCCATGCTATAAGTGAGCAGTTGAGACACTCTGAAAGCAGGCTGTACACTGCACATCAACAGCTGGAAAATGAGAGGCTCCAGACAGTATTACACCATCAGGTACAGGCCGAGCTGCAAGCTTCGGTTATTGAACTGAAAGCAAAGACCTTACAGCTAGAAGTACAGCTGAACGCCAAGATTAAAAAACAGCAGGCTGTCAGCGAAGAGGCTGCGGTCCTTCCCACTGCGCAAGGGAGATGTATTTCAGGTAGCCCGAATCGCCGACTTGAGGGGACAACGATTATGGAGCCTGTGGACCTATTTTTGTACGGTGAGGAACCTGCGGCGCTCCCAGTGGATTTGGGAGACATTCTAAGGATAGAATCTGTGCTGGCATCAGAGTGTGCCTTGTCCCCAACGAAGATGGAGACCCCCCCCACCAGCACTCCACCCCTATGACCCAAGGTGCTACCAGAGAGGGAACCTCTTCTTACCTGCCCAGACGACCAGCAGAATCGGTGAGTGACTACCCTGAGAGGCAATTAAGTTCCTGGCCCCAGGAAGAATTGCGCCCTTTGGGATTGTGGGGATTGCCGTGGGCTGGGCCCTTTTTAAATGTTTGGGAGGGGGGCAGCAGCAGAAGGAGAGACTGTTGACTTGGAATGCTGACTGGATTCTGGTCCTGGGGCTTCAGAAATATGCTGGAGAAAAAGACATGTGGGGAGGAGGCCCAGTGTGCCCACTACCGAACAATTTTTTCTCTGTGGACTGTGGTGGCCTGTTGCGTGGCGCACTGGAAAAGAGGGGTGTCTTGCCTCTTGCCCCGGGACTATGGACCCACAACCCTGCAGCGACCGTCAGACCCCACTGATGGTGCGTGTGCGCCAGCACCCTGGAACTTTGAGGATGGCGCAGAAAAGGGACAAAGTGGGAAGTCTCGTCAGTGGCAAGCGATCCGTTTGGGATCTAAGCTTGCCCTGCCGTTCTGGAAGGGGGGACATATGTCATGGAACTGACGTGGCGCTCCACGCTTCAAACCCCAAGAGACTTTGTGTTCATTTGTATCGTGCGATTTTTAAATATATTTTACATCGTTTGGTTTCAGTTTAAATTAGTTTAGTGGAAAATTGAGTATATCTATGTATCCTTCTTTGTTATTAACTCTTGGGTTGTATAGCATTTGTTGTTGGCTCTTGTGTAAATAGTGTCCGCTGATTGGTCTGTTAGGTCAATCACCAGTCATGTGTTCTATCCAGGTCCACAGAGGGCGGCGTGTGGTAACTCATTCATATGATTGGCTCAAATCCCTGTTGTGGATTTAATCATTGGAGGTGTGTGCGTTACAAGGTCATGTGGCTGTTTTGGCAGCGCTGATTGGGTATTCCTCGCATGGGATAAGGTATTTAAATGGGGAAGACATACAGCAGTACCAATATTTTCTTGCTCCAGATGAAGCCGGCGAAACATATGTTTTATTTTAAAGTTGTCTGTGTTGTGTCAGCATCGCTCGGGTCAGGATAGAATTTATCAGCATGAGCTCATTAGGGCAAGTTTGGGTCGTTCAATCAGTTGTGGTGCACTTGAGTGATCTTAATGGTCTTTTGTTTGCTCTATTTTCCCTATGTGGACTGTATTATTACACAGTATTAGAGCCTTTTAGTGCTTTCCATTCAGCCCATTACTCAGCCCATTACTCAGCCCATTACTATGCTTGGTTAGTTGTCCAATTTACTCTACGATGCTGTGTGTATATATGTATTTTAAAGTTTGGGATCTGAGAGTGTTTTTCGGTTAATAAAGTTCATTAAGCACTAGTCACTCCCTGATCATCAGTTGATGGGCCCTGTTGCCTGTTATACCGGGTATTTTCTTTTTGTGTTTTGTATATATAATAAAGGTTTAATCCTGTTGATGGGAGTGTTGTCCACCTTTAGCTACGTGGACAGGTGATTGTTTTCTAGGTGGGACCATTTTCTCACCTGTTGTTGTTATATTCCTCTAGATTGTAAGCTCCTGTGAGCCGGACCCTCTGCTCCTCTAGATTGTAAGCTCCTGTGAGCCGGGCCCTCTGCTCCTCTAGATTGTAAGATCCTGTGAGCCGGACCCTCTGCTCCTCTAGATTGTAAGCTCCTGTGAGCCGGGCCCTCTGCTCCTCTAGATTGTAAACTCCTGTGAGCCGGACCCTCCGCTCCTCTAGATTGTAAGGTCCTGTGAGCCGGACCCTCTGCTCCTCTAGATTGTAAGCTCCTGTGAGCCGGGCCCTCTGCTCCTCTAGATTGTAAACTCCTGTGAGCCGGACCCTCTGCTCCTCTAGATTGTAAACTCCTGTGAGCTGGACCCTCTGTTCCTCTAGATTGTAAACTCCTGTGAGCCGGACCCTCTGCTCCTCTAGATTGTAAACTCCTGTGAGCCGGGCCCTCTGCTCCTCTAGATTGTAAACTCCTGTGAGCCGGACCCTCTGCTCCTCTAGATTGTAAACTCCTGTGAGCCGGACCCTCTGCTCCTCTAGATTGTAAGCTCCTGTGAGCCGGACCCTCTGCTCCTCTAGATTGTAAACTCCTGTGAGCCGGACACTCTGCTCCTCTAGATTGTAAACTCCTGTGAGCTGGACCCTCTGCTCCTCTAGATTGTAAGCTCCTGTGAGCTGGACCCTCTGCTCCTCTAGATTGTAAACTCCTGTGAGCCGGACCCTCTGCTCCCCTAGATTGTAATAACAAGGATTGTGGGGTGATCCCGGGGACCTGGCAGCGTGCCGTGACCTCCTGGATTGTGGGGTGATCCCGGGGACCTGGCAGCGTGCGTACGTAACGCGTTATGTATGCAGAGACGCCAGTAATCCCAGCGCGCGCGCGCACACACACACACACACACACTCCATGGTGACGACGCGCAGCGCCTCTACCCTTACTGATAAATTCACTTTGTTGAGCAAAAGTTTACTTCCTCATCAGAAAGCGAAACGCGTTCAGCTCCAGCCCCTCCCCCTCCGAAATGCTGTGTATATATATATATATATATATATATATTATCCTGCTCTGCCGGCTATTACTATTAATATCATAATCCAACCTCGTAACCTCATCTGCAGCAAATGTATGTAACTCAACCCTGTGCCACTACAATACAAGCCGGCTCCCATTAGCTTACAATCTAGAGGAGCAGAGAGTCCGGCTCACAGGAGCTTACAATCTAGAGGAGCAGAGGGTCCGGCTCACAGGAGCTTACAATCTAGAGGAGCAGAGGGTCCGGCTCACAGGAGTTTACAATCTAGAGGAGCAGAGGGCCCGGCTCACAGGAGCTTACAATCTAGAGGAGCAGAGGGTCCGGCTCACAGGAGCTTACAATCTAGAGGAGCAGAGGGTCAGGCTCACAGAAGCTTACAATCTAGAGGAGCAGAGGGTCCGGCTCACAGGAGCTTACAATCTAGAGGAGCAGAGGGTCCGGCTCACAGGAGTTTACAATCTAGAGGAGCAGAGGGCCGGCTCACAGGAGTTTACAATCTAGAGGAGCAGAGGATCCGGCTCACAGGAGTTTACAATCTAGAGGAGCAGAGGGTCCGGCTCACAGGAGCTTACAATCTAGAGGTGCAGAGGGTCCGGCTCACAGGAGCTTACAATCTAGAGGAGCAGAGGGTCCGGCTCACAGGAGCTTACAATCTAGAGGAGCAGAGGGTCCGGCTCACAGGAGCTTACAATCTAGAGGAGCAGAGGGCCGGCTCACAGGATTTACAATCTAGAGGAGCAGAGGGCCCGGCTCACAGGATCTTACAATCTAGAGGAGCAGAGGGTCCGGCTCACAGGAGCTTACAATCTAGAGGAGCAGAGGGTCCGGCTCACAGGAGCTTACAATCTAGAGGAGCAGAGGGCCCGGCTCACAGGATCTTACAATCTAGAGGAGCAGAGGGTCCGGCTCACAGGAGCTTACAATCTAGAGGAGCAGAGGGTCCGGCTCACAGGAGCTTACAATCTAGAGGAGCAGAGGGTCCGGCTCACAGGAGCTTACAATCTAGAGGAGCAGAGGCCCGGCTCACAGGAGTTTACAATCTAGAGGAGCAGAGGGCCCGGCTCACAGGAGTTTACAATCTAGAGGAGCAGAGGGTCCGGCTCACAGGAGTTTACAATCTAGAGGAGCAGAGGGTCCGGCTCACAGGAGTTACAATCTAGAGGAGCAGAGGGTCCGGCTCACAGGAGTTTACAATCTAGAGGAGCAGAGGCCCGGCTCACAGGAGTTTACAATCTAGAGGAGCAGAGGGTCCGGCTCACAGGAGTTTACAATCTAGAGGAGCAGAGGGTCCGGCTCACAGGAGCTTACAATCTAGAGGAGCAGAGGGTCCGGCTCACAGGAGCTTACAATCTAGAGGAGCAGAGGGTCCGGCTCACAGGAGCTTACAATCTAGAGGAGCAGAGGGTCCGGCTCACAGGAGTTTACAATCTAGAGGAGCAGAGGGTCCGGCTCACAGGAGTTTACAATCTAGAGGAGCAGAGGGCCCGGCTCACAGGAGTTTACAATCTAGAGGAGCAGAGGGTCCGGCTCACAGGAGTTTACAATCTAGAGGAGCAGAGGGTCCGGCTCACAGGAGCTTACAATCTAGAGGAGCAGAGGGTCCGGCTCACAGGAGCTTACAATCTAGAGGAGCAGAGGGTCCGGCTCACAGGAGCTTACAATCTAGAGGAGCAGAGGGTCCGGCTCACAGGAGTTTACAATCTAGAGGAGCAGAGGGCCCGGCTCACAGGAGTTTACAATCTAGAGGAGCAGAGGGTCCGGCTCACAGGAGTTTACAATCTAGAGGAGCAGAGGGTCCGGCTCACAGGAGCTTACAATCTAGAGGAGCAGAGGGTCCGGCTCACAGGAGCTTACAATCTAGAGGAGCAGAGGGTCCGGCTCACAGGAGCTTACAATCTAGAGGAGCAGAGGGTCCGGCTCACAGGAGTTTACAATCTAGAGGAGCAGAGGGTCCGGCTCACAGGAGTTTACAATCTAGAGGAGCAGAGGGCCCGGCTCACAGGAGTTTACAATCTAGAGGAGCAGAGGGTCCGGCTCACAGGAGTTTACAATCTAGAGGAGCAGAGGGTCCGGCTCACAGGAGCTTACAATCTAGAGGAGCAGAGGGTCCGGCTCACAGGAGCTTACAATCTAGAGGAGCAGAGGGTCCGGCTCACAGGAGCTTACAATCTAGAGGAGCAGAGGGTCCGGCTCACAGGAGTTTACAATCTAGAGGAATATAACAACAAAGGTGAGAAAATGGTCCCACCTAGAAAACAATCATCTGTCCACGTAGCTAAAGGTGGATAACACTCCCATCAACAGGATGATCTGCCCAACGTCTGCAAAGCCTCAACTGCACACATGTATGCAGACTAGGGGTCGACCGATTATCGGATCTACCGATATTTTGGGCCGATTTTGTTTTTTTTAAAATTTATCGGTATCGGTGTTCAAGTCCCCGATATTACCGATTTTCTACTTGCCGCTCCCCAGCGCGCTCGGTCACTGCGAAGCGCATGCGATGTTCTTGTTCCGTTGCAGGAGAAGCCGACCAATGAGGAGCTACGCCGCCCACCACATGGTCCTCGCGTCAGCATATCCGGAAACCCTGCCCCTGCATGCAGATCTCGGAGAGAGCAGGGTAAGACCCGGTCACCGGCCTGAAAAAAAAAAGGTTTACTGTATATCGCTGGCTGTCTGTTCCTTTAAGTAATTACAACCAGGGTGTGCTGCCGAATGCTCTGCTCCCTTCACTAGCCCCACGCAGTCACGCACTAACCAACCCCACTAGCTGCAGCAGCTCCCCCTCCTTCCTCAGCTCCATCTTTAAAGCCCCCGTTGCTCCGTCCACTGACTCCATCCATAATGAGCAGTTACGGCCGGGACACAGCACTGCAACCCAGAGCTCAGCCTGACCTGAAGCCCCCTTAAACACAGCCCTGCCTGAAGATCAACCTGCAGCAGGTGAAGAAAAAATGGCCCAGAGCTGTGTGTGTGCACTTCAGTCTGGTTGTAATTACTTAAAGGAACAGACAGCCAGCTAGTGATATACAGTTAAACATACAGTAAACCTTTTTTTTTTCAGGCCGGTGACCGTGTCTTACCCTGCTCTCTGAGATCTGCATGCAGGGTCGGTCGACCCCCTAATTTAATGTTTAAAATATGAATAAACATGTTCAGTTTATACCAGATTTGTTTGAAATTGTGTTATTTTTCAAAAATTTAAGCACACAGAATATCGGCCCCTGATATCGGTTATCGGCCTGAGAGACGGCCGATAATCGGTATCGGCCTGGAAAAAAACATATCGGTCTATCCCTAATGCAGACGACACTGTAATCTATACCAGCAAACCAGATCTCAGCTGGAGGTCGTGCTGCAAGAACAATTCACAGAGGTAGAAAAGTAGATCAAAAACAACAAACTTTTTTTAAATACTGACAAAACGGTAACGATGCTCTTTGGAACAAAACCTAAACTACATAAATTGCAAACACCCCATCTATGTGTCGGGACAAAATCAAATGACACGCTGACCACAGTCACTTCTCTCAAATATCTAGGTATGTGGTTGGACCCTAATCTATCCTTTGGCCCCCACATCGAAAAACTCTCATCTAAACTTTACCCCAAACTAGGTGCCCTGTACAGAAACAAATCCTGCCTGAGCCCCGCGGTAAGAAAACAGATTGTACAACAAATGCTTATGCCGGCTATTGAATACGGAGATGTAGTGTATACAGCCGCCCCGCAAACACACCTTCATAAACTTACTACATTGTATAACTCATTCTGTCGCTTTGCACTACAATGTAACTACATGACCCACCATTGTGACATGTTAAAAGAGCTAAACTGGCCATCGCTGGAATCCAGACGCACCCTTCACCTTTCCAGCCTGGTGTTTAAGAGCATTTCTGGGAAGCTGCCACCCTACCTGAATAGACTGCTTCCCCCAGCAGTTCCCTCATCCTATAACCTCCGATCCAGGACCAGCACCTTACTTGCAATACCACAATACAAAAAGACAGTGGCTCGGTCCTCATTTTCCTACAGAGCACCACAATTATGGAATAACCTCCCAGACACCATCAAATCTTCCACCAGTCTTAAGTCACTCAAAAGCTCCCTATTAACATACCTCAATACAGAATGCACCTGTAAACATGTAACATAGTGACTATATACAGAATGCGCCTGTAAACATGTAACATAGTGACTATATACAGAATGCACCTGTAAACATGTAACATAATGACTATATACAGAATGCGCCTGTAAACATGTAACATAGTGACTATATACAGAATGCGCCTGTAAACATGTAACATAGTGACTATATACAGAATGCACCTGTAAACATGTAACATAATGACTATATACAGAATGCGCCTGTAAACATGTAACATAGTGACTATATACAGAATGTACCTGTAAACATGTGACACAGTGACTATATACAGAATGCACCTGTAAACATGTAACACAGTGACTATATACAGAATGTACCTGTAAACATGTAACACAGTGACTATATACAGAATGCACCTGTAAACATGTAACACAGTGACTATATACAGAATGCACCTGTAAACATGTAACACAGTGACTATATACAGAATGCACCTGTAAACATGTAACACAGTGACTATATACAGAATGCACCTGTAAACATGTAACACAGTGACTATATACAGAATGCGCCTGTAAACATGTAACACAGTGACTATATACAGAATGCGCCTGTAAACATGTAACACAGTGACTATATACAGAATGCACCTGTAAACATGTAACATAGTGACTATATACAGAATGCGCCTGTAAACATGTAACACAGTGACTATATACAGTATGCACCTGTAAACATGTAACACAGTGACTATATACAGAATGCACCTGTAAACATGTAACACAGTGACTATATACAGAATGCACCTGTAAACATGTAACACAGTGACTATATACAGAATGCACCTGTAAACATGTAACACAGTGACTATATACAGAAGGCACCTGTAAACATGTAACACAGTGACTATATACAGAATGCACCTGTAAACATGTAACACAGTGACTATATACAGAATGCACCTGTAAACATGTAACACAGTGACTATATACAGAATGCAACTGTAAACATGTAACACAGTGACTATATACAGAATGCACCTGTGAACATGTAACATAGTGACTATATACAGAATGCACCTGTAACATGTAACACAGTGACTATATACAGAATGCACCTGTAAACATGTAACATAGTGACTATATACAGAATGCAACTGTAAACATGTAACACAGTGACTATATACAGAATGCACCTGTAAACATGTAACACAGTGACTATATACAGAATGCAACTGTAAACATGTAACACAGTGACTATATACAGAATGCACCTGTGAACATGTAACATAGTGACTATATACAGAATGCACCTGTAACATGTAACATAGTGACTATATACAGAATGCAACTGTAAACATGTAACACAGTGACTATATACAGAATGCACCTGTAAACATGTAACATAATGACTATTTCCTACATATTTATTTTCTGGGTTAATCTGTATGTTTGTGTTTTTAATATCTTGCATTTTAATACTTTGTGTTTCTGTAACATTTCAATGCTCTTGAATCCAGGACAAACGAGAAAACGAGAGAAATCTCAATGTGTCCGTCCTGGTAACATACTTTATAAATAAATTAATTAAACCTTTGTTATACTGGTTATTTTTTGTTTTTGTATATATAACAGGCAACAGGGCCCATCAACTGATGATCAGGGAGTGACTAGTACTTAATGAACTTTATTAACCGAAAACCACTCTCAGATCCCAAACTTTAAAATACATATATACACACAGCATCGTAGAGTAAATTGGACAACTAACCAAGCATAGTAATGGGCTGAATGGAAAGCACTAAAAGGCTCTAATACTGTGTAATAATACAGTCCACATAGGGAAAATAGAGCAAACAAAAGACCATTAAGCTCACTCAAGTGCACCACAACTGATTGAACGACCCAAACTTGCCCTAATGAGCTCATGCTGATAAATTCTATCCTGACCCGAGCGATGCTGACACAACACAGACAACTTTAAAATAAAACATATGTTTCGCCGGCTTCTTCTGGAGCAAGAAAATATTGGTACTGCTGTATGTCTTCCCCATTTAAATACCTTATCCATGCGAGGAATACCCAATCAGCGCTGCCAAAACAGCCACATGACCTTGTAACGCACACACCTCCAATGATTAAATCCACAACAGGGATTTGAGCCAATCATATGAATGAGTTACCACACGCCGCCCTCTGTGGACCTGGATAGAACACATGACTGGTGATTGACCTAACAGACCAATCAGCGGACACTATTTACACAAGAGCCAACAACAAATGTTATACAACCCAAGAGTTAATAACAAAGAAGGATACATAGATATACTCAAGCATACAATGCACTTACAAGGCATAATGGATGAACATAGTAAGAGGATATTGTGAGCGTTAAACCCAACCCGGCATTGCTACCACCCAACTGTTAAATATTATCACACGATCCGCACAAATCAGTCTCTGATCACATGTAACAAGAGGTTAAACCATAGGCCACATTATGCTCAGGAAATACCATAACTATTGTGCTACAATCATACAGATCACAATAGATAAACCCAGGGTAAGTCCAGACCATGTAATGTGTCCTATATAAATACAGATTATCCCCAAATACAGATCGTATGATAGCATCGTAGGCATGGTCCGGCTCACAGGAGCTTACAATCTAGAGGAGCAGAGGGTCCGGCTCACAGGAGTTTACAATCTAGAGGAGCAGAGGGTCCGGCTCACAGGAGCTTACAATCTAGAGGAGCAGAGGGTCCGGCTCACAGGAGTTTACAATCTAGAGGAGCAGAGGGTCCGGCTCACAGGAGCTTACAATCTTAGAGGAGGAGAGGGTCCGGCTCACAGGAGTTTACAATCTAGAGGAGCAGAGGGTCCGGCTCACAGGAGCTTACAATCTAGAGGAGCAGAGGGTCCGGCTCACAGGAGCTTACAATCTAGAGGAGCAGAGGGTCCGGCTCACAGGAGCTTACAATCTAGAGGAGCAGAGGGTCCGGCTCACAGGTTTACAATCTAGAGGAAGCAGAGGGTCCGGCTCACAGGAGTTTACAATCTAGAGAAGCAGAGGGTCGGCTCACAGGAGTTTACAATCTAGAGGAGCAGAGGGTCCGGCTCACAGGAGTTACAATCTAGAGGAGCAGAGGGTCCGGCTCACAGGAGCTTACAATCTAGAGGAGCAGAGGGTCCGGCTCACAGGAGCTTACAATCTAGAGGAGCAGAGGGTCCGGCTCACAGGAGCTTACAATCTAGAGGAGCAGAGGGCCGGCTCACAGGAGCTAGAGGAGCAGAGGGTAACAGGAGCTTACAATCTAGAGGAGCAGAGGGTCCGGCTCACAGGAGCTTACAATCTAGAGGAGCAGAGGGTCCGGCTCACAGGAGCTTACAATCTAGAGGAGCAGAGGGTCCGGCTCACAGGAGTTTACAATCTGTAATGTTTCGGGGTTGGGGTATGCGTATAACACTGTGTTGGCTTAGACCGGATCGGGGTCCATGTCACCTGCTGATCCGTTGTGGTAAATCTCTGCACTTTCTGTCTTCTTGCAGTTCCCCTCCTGCATTAGAGGATTCATGGTTGTCTGAAACTCAGCTGATCCCAGTCCTCCAATCTGTGACGCCTCCCAAACCCCTGCCGAGACTGCCGCCCAAAGACCCGGCACCTAAACCGGCCGCACCAGCACCCAGGACGTGTGAGTACCTTTTATACCTAGCATATATCCACACCCTGTACCCAGGCCTGTCATCCTCCTGGAAGAGTGAGAGTCATGCTCATGGTGTATTGACTCCACCCTCTCTGGGTGTATTGACTCCTCCCTCTCTGGGTGTATTGACTCCTCCCTCTCTGGGTGTATTGACTCCTCCCTCTCTGGTTGTATTGACTCCTCCCTCTCTGGGTGTATTGACTCCTCCCTCTCTGGGTGTATTAGCTCCTCCCTCTCTGGGTGTATTGACTCCTCCCTCTCTGGGTGTATTGACGCCTCCCTCTCAGGGTGTATTGGGTCCTCCCTCTCAGGGTGTATTGGATCCTCCCTCTCAGGGTGTATTGGATCCTCCCTCTCGGGGTGTATTGGGTCCTCCCTCTCGGGGTGTATTAGCTCCTCCCTCTCGGGGTGTATTAGCTCCTCCCTCTCGGGGTGTATTAGCTCCTCCCTCTCGGGTTGTATTAGCTCCTCCCTCTCAGGGTGTATTGGATCCTCCCTCTCAGGGTGTATTAGCTCCTCCCTCTCGGAGTGCTTTGGGTCCTTCCTCTCGGGGTGCATTGGGTCCTTCCTCTCGGGGTGCATTGGGTCCTCCCTCTCGGGGTGCTTTGAGTCCTCCCTCTCGGGGTGCTTTGGGTCCTTCCTTTCGGGGTGCTTTTTGTCCTCCCTCTCGGGGTGCTTTGGGTCCTCCCTCTCGGGGTGCTTTGGGTCCTTCCTTTCGGGCTGCTTTGGGTCCTTCCTTTCGGGGTGCTTTGGGTCCTTCCTCTCGGGGTGCTTTGGGTCCTCCCTCTCGGGGTGCTTTGGGTCCTCCCTCTCGGGGTGCATTGGGTCCTCCCTCTCGGGGTGCTTTGGGTCCTCCCTCTCGGGGTGCATTGGGTCCTTCCTCTCGGGGTGCTTTGGGTCCTTCCTCTCGGGGTGCTTTGGGTCCTTCCTCTCAGGGTGCTTTGGTTCCTTCTCTCGGGGTGCATTGGGTCCTCCCTCTCGGGGTGCATTGGGTCCTTCCTCTCGGGGTGCTTTGGGTCCTCCCTCTCGGGGTGCTTTGGTCCCTGCACCACGTATTTCCAGTTCATGTGTGTGTGTTGCTGCTCGGAGTATATTGTGATGTTTATCGTGCTGTATCCACCGTTGTTGCGTCTCTCGCCTCGCGCTAAGTGTGTGTGTGTGTGTGTGTGTTGCTGCTCGGGGTATATTGTGATGTTGTTGCGTCTCTCGCCCAGCGCTAACGTTCACACTTTGTGTTTCAGGGCCTGCGGCTCCTCAGCGGGTGGACGCCATGGATCTGGATTTGGGGAGCATGTATGAGCGGACAGGAGAGGTGAGCGTCCTCCCCCCTCAGTGACAGCAGGAAGGGGAGGGGTGAGGATGGGAGAGTGTCCCATTATGTCTACATTATCTGGTATTTATATAGCGCCAACATATTCCACAGCGCGGTATTACAGACGAGACGCCTCGGTATGCAGATAACAGCCTGCATTTCCAGCCTCGTACACAAAGGTGCCACAAGAGCTGACAATCTAATGGGATACAAAGGACACGCAACGAGGGAGTAGGGGGAGCGCGAGGCTGGAAGCGGCGAGGGTGTGAGAGGGTTAATATGAGACAGAAGCTCTTCCAGGTGTTTTCCTCCTTAATCCTGCCCCCCCTGTCCGCAGATTGATGGCGTCGTCCTCACCGGATTCCGGAAAACCAAGATCAGCAGCCTGATCAGCGAAGACGGCGTGATCGAGGACGGCCACGACGACTATGAGGACATCACACCAACGTAAGTGACAACCGGGCGTCTGTGACAGCGTCGGGGGGCTTCATAATAATCTGAGAGGACCACAGGGACCCCAAGTCCCAGGGATCTGTCCTTTTCGGGGGTTTATTGGGTGTCTGGTATTCAGTTACTGCACCGAAGCCATCGATCCGTCTATTCACAGGACGCCGAATTCCACCGAAATGCCCGGATTCTCAGTGTTTCGATACGACCGGTTTAACCCGGCCAATCGCACGGCTTTTAATCGAATAAATGGAATGTTTTATCGTTTTTAGTAGATTTTATTTTTTATAATAACCCGTTTTTTTGTTTTCTGTTTTTTTAAAAAATTCAATAGATTTTTATTAAGGAATAATAAACAATACAGAAAAGGGAAAGTGCAGTCGAGTCTCGTGTCAGATACGGTGCATGTGCCATCCGAGAGACCCGTCACAAATCTATGCATGACTGCGAACCTATCAAACTACTCCCTCTGTTATTCTATAATTAAAGGAGCAAAACGCACACAAAGCTACATCATCTAATGGTGAAAGATAAATGGGAGGAGCTTCAACAAAATGCATCTGCTACAGTCATTAAAGAGAAAAAAGAAAAAAAAAAAGCCCTCCTATAGGTGCTACCAACAGGCATCAAAAGAGAAGAGAAAAAGGAAAGGAAGAAGAGGGGAAGAGGGAAAGGAAAGGAAGAAGAGGGGAAGAGGGAAAGGAAAGGAAGAAGAGGGGAAGAGAAAAAGGAAAGGAAGAAGAGGGGAAGAGAAAAAGGAAAGGAAGAAGAGGGGAAGAGAAAAAGGAAAGGAAGAAGAGGGGAAGAGAAAAAGGAAAGGAAGAAGAGGGGAAGAGAAAAAGGAAAGGAAGAAGAGGGGAAGAGAAAAAGGAAAGGAAGAGGGGAAGAGAAAAAGGAAAAGGAAAGGAAGAAGAGGGGAAGAGAAAAAGGAAAGGAAAGGAAGAAGAGGGGAAGAGAAAAAGGAAAGGAAAGGAAGAAGAGGGGAAGAGAAAAAGGAAAGGAAGGAAGAAGAGGGGAAGAGAAAAAGGAAAGGAAAGGAAGACGAGGGGAAGAGAAAAAGGAAAGGAAGAAGAGGGGAAGAGAAAAAGGAAAGGAAGAAGAGGGGAAGAGAAAAAGGAAAGGTAGAAGAGGGGAAGAGAAAAAGGAAAAGGAAAGGAAGAAGAGGGGAAGAGAAAAAGGAAAAGGAAAGGAAGAAGAGAAAAAGGAAAAGGAAAGGAAGAAGAGGAGAAGAGAAAAAAAGGGGGGTGGGGGGAAGAGGAGGGGAAGCTGCGGGCCCAACCTCAGCGGACCTTCGTCTACCCTGAGAAAGCCATGCGAGCAGAGGCTGGGGAGGCAAAAGTCGTCAGCCATGGCGACCAAACCGCCTCAAAGTGAGCCATTCTGTTGAACGACTGCCGTCAGGCGTTCCATCGTAACCATGTGCCAAATTTTGGCCTCTATCTGCTGGCGCGGAGGGGCCCTTCCATGTCTTAGCCAAGCAGATGCGTACCGCAGCGCACACCCTAGAGACCAGAGAATGCTCACCACGTGTGTGGCGTGCCTCGGGGTGCGGACGGTTAAGGAGCGCTGTCCAGGGGTCCGGACGTAAGTGTATCCCTAGTGCCCTGCTCAAATCACCAAACGCCTCCGTCCAAATACGCCTCACCATGCCGCAGTCCCACCAAGCATGCAGGTATGTCCCCTCATCGCCACATCCCCTGAAGCAAGTCGATGGCGTCCCCAGGTACATCTTCGCGAGGCGGCGCGGATGGATACACCACCTTGCCATGATCTTGTAAAAGTTCTCGCGAACCGCGGTGCAGATTGTGACCCGGGAGGTCCTGTCAATAATGTCTGCCCAGTCATCTCCATCCAGAGAGCCCCCTAGATCATCCTCCCATCGTGTAACGTAAAGGTGCCTCCTGCGGAAAGGTTGCATCAAGTATGTGGGAATAGAGCGAGGATATCAAGCCGCGCCGTCTATACTTCCGACGACAGCAGGTCTCATAGAGGGTCAGTCTGCGCTCCGGCGTCTCTCTAAGAGCTCCCCTGACAAAGTGTAGCAGTTGTAGGGCTCTGAATGTCTCCAAGGGGGGTAGTGCTTTCGATTCCGAGGGTGACCGGGCGACCCTGCCAGATTGAATCGCGCAGTTCCCTAATATCAGATCTGAGCCATCAGCCGAATGCCCTGGGAGGATTGCCCTCTGTGAACTTCGGGTTATAGAATAAAGATTGGAGGCCCGGACCCGGGGGGTCAGACCGTCTCCATCTCTATAGAGGTTCCAGAGGCGCAGTGAGTGCTGCAGCGTGGGGCTATTGTGGAGGGTCTGGGAGGTGGCTTTAGGGGCCCATTGAAGCGTACGCAAAAGCTGTGGTCCCCCCATATCTTGCTCAAGGGTAGTCCAGAGCGGGGCCCCACTGCTCAGGTTAATCATAGAGAGCATCGCAAATTGGGCCGCCTTGTAATCTGAGTAAAGGTGTGGGACTCCCATTCCCCCCCTGTGACGGAACCGTTCTCTTCCGTCTGTCCTGGCTCTCCAGACACCCCTTCGTTGCGGTCAGCCCGGCTACTGGGAGCGCCGTACTCAGCGCCTCGAGCAGCTTGACCCGCCTGCTTCTGATTCTCTGCCCTGGAGCCGTTAGGAATTTCCAGAGGGCCGCTCTGTGCCTTCTGGGGGTGATAGTGGGTACCCTGAATGAGACACCAGACGAGCTGTATGTTCCCACAGGATTCTCTGACTTTTAATGAACAAAAACGGCCACCATTTATGCTGAAATCCAACAGTCATAATTTGCATAAATGACACACCTCATCCTACCAATATACGAATTACATTATGTCAGATATTTACATAAGCATTCTTTACATTCTTTAGCCTTTAGCTCACACAACATTTGCATAATCTATTGTTCTAACACATCAGATTAAAGACAAACACTATCACAGATCCCTTGAATCAAACATGCAGCCAGATAAGGGGAAAAGCCCTGTTGCATAAATTACACAGCAGTAAAGCTTGTTTACTGGCTATACAGAAACACATTTACCTACAGGAATATAAGTATATTTAAAACTAAAGCTACGCCATTTTACACTAAACTAATTTAAACTAAAAACCAAACGATGTAAAATATATTTAAAATCACACGATACAATTGAACATAAAGTCTCTTGGGGTTTGAAGCATGGAGCGTTACGTCAGCTCCATGACATATGTCCCCCCCCTTCCAGAACGGCAGGGCAAGCTTAGATCCCAAATGGATCACTTGCCACTGACGAGACTTCTCACCTTGTCCCTTTTTCTGCGCCATCCTCAATGTTCCAGGGTGCTGGCGCACAAGCACCACCAGTGGGGTCTGACGGTCGCCACAGGGTATGCCTGGGTGTGGGTCCATAGTCTGTCGGGAGGAGGCGAGCACCCGGGTTTCTCCACTTGTCCTTGTGGGCTGGCCTGCTGTCCGAGGGGTGCCCTATACTCTGGGGCCACAGCGTGTTGCTGGTGTAATCCTTTGCTGGTGTCCTTCTGGGGAAGTGTCTCGCTGTTGGGGGGAGGTACCGCCTGTACCTTCTCCCAGGGTATCAATAACCCGGGGGAAACGCGTGCCAACTGCACGCGCCCCTGGTGCTCTGGCCAGCCGTTGAGGGGAATAGGTGAGGCAAGAGGCCTTTGGCCTAACGGGTTGGGAGGATGGGCAGAGGTTGGAAATGCTCTGCCCCGTAGCCAGCGCTTCTGCTGGGGGGGGGGGGTGGATGCTGGGGAAGTGCCTCCTTGCGGGAGATTGGCGTCCTCCATTCTCAGGGGAGCCATTGGTCGGGAGGGTAGCACCCTCTGGAAAAACTTGCCTGGATCCTCTGGGCATAAGTCGGGTGGTGGGCAGAGGCCAGCGGCACTTTGCCCCGTTGCCAGCTTTTCTGCTGGAGGGGTAGATGCTGGGGACGTGTCTCCGGGCGGGAGAATGGTGTCCTCCATTCTCGGTGGGGTCATTAGTTGCTGGGCCGACAGCCCTTGGAGATCCTTGCTTGGGTCGTCTTGGTAAAACTTGGGCAGTGGGCAGAGGCCAGCAGCGCTCTGCCCTGTCGCCAGCGCTTCAGCTGGGGGGATAGATACTGACGAAGTGTCTTCTGGCGGGAGGATCGTGTCCTCCATCTCCGGTGGGGTCATGGGCTGCGGGAAAACCAGCCCGGGGGATCCTCTCCTGGATCCGTTGTGACCATTAGGAAAGGTGGGCAGAGGGCATCGGCACTCTGCCCCGTCGCCAGCGCTTCAGCTGGGGGGATAGATACTGACACAGTGTCGTCTTGCGGGAGAATGGTGTCCTCCATCTCTGGGTCTGGGGTTGGGCAGAGGCCAGCGGCACTCCGCCCTGTTGCCAGCGCTTCCTCCTCTGCTGTGGTCATGAGGGGGAACCAAGGGAGCGCCTCGAGCTCCAATTCTTCTGTGCCACTTTGACTGCCCGCTTCTTCCGCTGGACAGTCCCAGGTAATGGGGCTCAGGCCTAGCTGTGGAACGTCGTTGAACAGCCTTTTGTAGGCCTTTTCAAGCTCCCATTCCTGCTCAACCAGGAACTCCAGTTCCTCTGTATCACGGTCATCGTCAAGGTCTTCCAGTTCCTCATACCGGAGGTCCAGGAGTTGTTCCCGCCGCCACTCCGCGTCGTCCCCAAAACCGGGGTCTTCGCCCATCCTTGTATACAGCAGCCGTAGTCAAAGCCTTCTGTTGGGCCGCTGTCTGCTGTGCTGGGCATTAGTTGGGCCGTAAACCACTGGAAGGCTCTGTAGCTGGTGTCCAGTATAATTTCGCTCTGGACCAGTTCGCCTAGCTCTGTCAGCCATTCCTCTCGGGGCTGTTCTCCCAAAAAGGGCACCCGTAAGTACCACTGGTGCTCGTACCTCTCCGTATAAGTGGGAAGGGCTTCTTCAGGGCAGTCCTCCTCCTGTTGGATGGCCTCTTTCCACATCTCCTGGCGGACAAAATCTTTCCACCAGTGCTCGTCCTGCCAGGCACCAGGTTGATCCGCCTGGGCCTGGGCCATTGCCCTCCTTACTCTTTGCTGGAACCGGTCTCTTATGGACTGGCTTTTTATCCGACTGGCCTGTATCTCCACCATCCGCAGTTCATGCTGGCGCTCCTTTTCTCGCTCCTCTTGTTGTTAGATGTCCCTAATGGCCTGTTGTATGGCGGCTTCTGACGGGGCGGCACCGTACATAGCTATCCTCTCTCGGACTTTCTTTTGGAAGGGGTCTTCTGTGGCCGGGGTCCCTGTGCCCCCGTTCCGTTTATCCATTGCGACCAGTTCTCCTACCAGGGTGTCTTTTAGTTTTTGAGCCAGCGGCCCCTCCTCGATTCTCCAATATGTCTCTCAGCGTGTCCCTCTTGTAGTTGGCATAGCTGGCCATTCTGCGTTTCTTCTGGGGTTGGAGAGCTTATCCTCACCGCTTGCCACCAGTGTGACGGAACCGTTCTCTTCCGTCTGTCTTGGCTCTCCAGACACCCCTTCGTTGCGGTCAGCCCGGCTACTGTGAGCGCTGTCCTCAGCGCCTCGAGCAGCTTGACCAGCCTGCTTCTGATTCTCCTCCCTGGAGCCGTTAGGAATTTCCAGAGGGCCGCTCTGTGCCTTCTGGGGGTGATAGTGGGTACCCTGAATGAGACACCAGACGAGCTGTATGTTCCCACAGGATTCTCTGACTTTTAATGAACAAAAACAGCCACCATTTATGCTGAAATCCGACAGTCATAATTTGCATAAATGACGCACCTCGTCCTACCAATATGCTAATTACATTATGTCAGTTAGGTATTTACAATAAACATTCTTTACATTCTTTAGCCTTTAGCTCACACAACATTTGCATAATCTATTGTTCTAACACATCAGATTAAAGACAAACACTATCACAGATCCCTTGAATTAAACATGCAGCCAGATAAGGGGAAAAGCCCTGGTGCATAAATTACACAGCAGTAAAGCTTGTTTACTGGCTATACAGAAACACATTTACCTACAGGAATATAAGTATATTTAAAACTAAAGTTACGCCATTTTACACTAAACTAATTTAAACTAAAACCAAACGATGTAAAATATATTTAAAATCACACGATATAAATTGAACATAAAGTCTCTTGGGGTTTGAAGCATGGAGCGTTACGTCAGCTCCATGACCCCCCCCCCTCCCCGTCGCCCGGATTGAAACATAAGGTTTTTAGGCGACCGACCTCAGCGACCGCCCCAATTAAAGGCGTGGATAGCCGACTGAAGGAAAGTCAGGTCCGCCCTGCGAATAGGAATTGTCAGTGTTCTGAAAAGGTACAGCAGCTTTAGGAGTAGGGTCATCTTGACTGCGTATATCCGACCGAAGAGCGAGATGTGTAAATGAGACCATGCAGTGCGTGGAGGGTAGGGAGCATTACCCCGTAATTTGCCGCATACAGTCGATCCCCAGTAGGAGTCAGCTGGGTCCCCAGAGAGCCCACAGATGAGCGGCACCATCGAAAAGGGAACCGATCTCGAACCACCGCCTTCTCCCCCTCTTTCAGGTTGAGGTCGAGCACCTCGCTCTTATCCGCATTAAGTTTATCTCCCGAGACCCTGCCGAAGTCCCTCAGGGCCCTCATCAGATTGGGGAGAGTAGTGATTGGTGAGGTCAGGGACAGGAGGACATCGTCAGCGAAAAGAGACAATTTATACGGTTTTCCCCTTACCTCTACCCCTCGGACATCATGGTGGTCCCTAATATATGCCGCATGGGGTTCTATAGATAGGGCGAATAGGAGCGGCGACAAGGGGCACCCCTGTCGGGTCCCGTTTAAAATGGGGAAGGGGGCCGAGAAGAACCCCCCCCCCCGTGTCAACCTGTGCCCTGGGGCCTGCAAATAAAGCCCGTATTGCTGTCAGGAGGTCTCCCCGTATTCCAAAAGCGTCCAAAGTCGCCCATATATAGTTCCAATTAACCCGATCAAAGGCCTTCTCGGCGTCTAAAGAGAGGAGGAAAGAGCCTCTACCCGAGGTTCTAGCGGCCTGGATCAGTTTAAGGGCCCATCTGCGATTATCCGGGGCCTCTCTACCGGGGACAAATCCCACCTGATCGGGATGGATAACCTCTGCAATATAACGTCCAATAGATCTTCATGTCCACCTTGCAAATCGCTACCAAGAGGGTAGAACGTAACAATGATAATACCAGAAAATTGAAGTTGCAATTGACAAATAATGGTGATTAGGAACGGTAATAAGAGACCAAAGGGTTTGCCCCTATATAGATTGAGTAGGCTTCAGTTACACTGATGAGAACATCAGGGTACTAGTGTCTCCCAGAGACCAAAAATTAATATTTAACTTTTATTAGACATAATTAAAAAAGATTCAGACATATAAACATAAATAGACAGTGCTCACAAAACATTTTTTTTTTTTAATTTTTTTATTTATTTCTCTCTCAGCAAGCATTCTTACGTCGCTTCCCCACCCATCAGACCCAGGCAGCAACTCACTCTGGTTTCTCCTGGACTTTGTTCCCACCCTACCCACCCCACAGTTTTCATTTGATTTATACCCTCCTATCACACTCCTTACACAGCTGCAATACATTCCCTCATTAAATCCCTGCTTTCTCTACTCTCGCCCACCCAACTACTCTCACCCCCACCTTTCTCTATAATGTATATACCACTACTACTTCTCTTTTCTCTCGCCTCCCTTCTCTCCAAAGCTACCCTCGCCCTCTATACACTTTCCAATTGCCCCAGGATGGAAATCAAGTCCCTATACACCCCAGCCTACTTGGTTCTTCTAACCTGTCAGCTGAGTGCTGGTGGAGAGTACTAAAGTCCAGCCCTCCTACCCCCACACAGAGATTTAATACTGTGCAATTACAGTATCACCAAAAGAAAACTCTGTCCAAATTTCTATTCATTCTGCTACTTTCCCTGGCAAACGATGTGGAATCTAACCCTGGTCCTATAGGTGACACAACCTTTAGTCTCCCCACTAAAAAAGGCCTCTCATTCGTGCACTGTAACATCCGAAGTTTACTCCCTAAATTGGATGAGCTTCAGGCTTGGTGTTGCTATTACAAACCCAAAGTCCTTGTGCTCACAGAGTCGTGGTTAACCCCAAAAGTACCAGACTCTGCCATATCAATACAGGGGTATTCATGTTATAGAAAAGACAGAGCAAAGAGAGGAGGGGGAATTGTTATTTATGTTGAGGAGTCCATAAAGTTCACCCCCTTACAGACTTCTAGCTCTCCTGTCACCTTTGATTTCTCTCTGGTATAATTGAGATCCCATTCAGTAAATCAATCATTGTTGCTGGGTTGTATCGTCCACCGAGCTCTCCAGTGCACTCCCTCTCTGACATATCTCAAATCCTTAATAACCTACTTGCCCAAAACCAAAAAAGTGAACTGCTGGTCCTCGGCGATTTTAATACAGATTGGCTAAATCCTAAAAACAATAAACACTGCACACTATTTAAAACTTTGCAGCTAACTCAATTAATCTCCTCCCCCACTCGCATTAATATGAAAAGCCCTAACCATACCTTGCTGGACTGGATTCTCTCCTCATCTCCTGATAGAATACAGGAGGCAGGCGTTCTTGCTAATAGCTTTAGTGACCATTGTCTAGTGTATTGCGTGCGCAAAATAAAGGCCTTGAAATCTCCCCCAAAGGTAATAACCACCAGGTCTTTCAAGAAATTTATTCTTGAATCCTTCCTAAGTGATCTCATACAGCTCCCCTGGTACAGGCTAAACCTAATCCCAGACCTAGACTGTGCAGTTGAATACTTTCAGTCTGAGCTCCTGCAAGTCTGGAATTCCCATGCCCCGCTGCGTAAAGTGCGAGTAAAAGGGGCCCATCTCCCCTGGGTTACAGCTGACCTCACGCATATGTACCAGTTTAGAGACTCCCTGTGGTCAAAGTTCAAGAGTACTGGATCCATGAACGATCACTGTGAATACCGAAAATGCCGGAATGAATGCACAAAAGAAACAAAAATGGCTAAAGCCCAATACTTCAATGAAAATTTAAACAATAACATATCAAACCCCAGAAATTTTTGGAAAATCATAAGTAACATACAAGCACCCCCCAGCCACTCCCAACCAGCTGCTTTAAAAGTAAACAACCAAACTGTACAACACCCCCTAGATGTAGCAAATGCTTTTAATAATTATTTTGTTGGATGCGCCACCACCCTCATTGCTAAGCTAGGAAATGAAACGCAATCAGAAAGCCGCACGAAGGTCAGGACCCCAACAGTGCAAAAACCCCATAACCCAGACCTATTCAGTTTTAGGCCTGTGCCTGTCAGTGCCATCACTAAACTTCTCCGTAACCAAAAAATGAAATACCAGTCTGGACCTGATCAAATCCCAGCAATGCTGCTGAAAATCAGTGCACCAGCAATTGCTAAACCTGTCGCAACCCTGATTAATGAATCACTGGCAACTGGATACATACCCAAACTCTGGAAGACTGCAAGGGTGGTACCTATCCATAAGAGTGGAGACAATACTTTGGTATCCAACTACCGCCCAATATCACTGCTCCCTGTAATGTCAAAAATTCTGGAAAAAATGTGTCTACACTCAATTACGTGATTATTATCAGTATCAGAACTATTTAACCCCAGATCAATCAGGCTTTCGTCCAAACCATTCAACTACAACTGCCCTTTTAAAAGTTTGTAATGATATCCAAGCGGGCATGGAACAAGGAAATCTAACTGGAGCCATCTTCCTTGACTTTGCCAAGGCTTTTGACACAGTAGACCATGGCATCCTATTACAAAAACTTAAAAACTCTGGTATTGGTGATAGTACGTTAACCTGGTTCCAATCATATGTGTCTGACAGGTCTCAATTTGTGTCCATTTCTGACAGCACTTCCCTTCCCCTCCCAGTCACGTGCGGTGTACCCCAAGGCTCGATACTTGGCCCCCTGCTATTCACAATATTCATAAACGATCTGCCCAATGTCTGCAAAGCTTCAACTGTACACATGTACGCAGACGACACGGTAATCTATACCAGCAAACCAAATCTCCCGCAGCTGGAGGCCGTGCTGCAAGAAGAATTCACAGGGGTAGAAAAGTGGATAGCAAATAACAAACTTTTTCTAAATACTGACAAAACGGTTACAATGCTCTTTGGAACAAAACCTAAACTACACAAATTGCAAACACCCCATCTATGTGTTGGGACAAAATCAAACGGCACACTGACCACAGTCACCTCTCTCAAATACCTAGGTATGTGGTTAGACCCTAATCTATCTTTTGGCCCCCACATCGAAAAACTCTCATCTAAACTTTACCCCAAACTAGGTGCCCTGTACAGAAACAAATCCTGCCTGAGCCCCGCGGTAAGAAAGCAGATTGTACAACAAATGCTTATGCCAGCCATTGAATACGGAGATGTAGTGTATGCAGCCGCCCCGCAAACACACCTCCAGAAACTTACTACATTGTATAACTCATTCTGTCGCTTTGTGCTACAATGTAACTACATGACCCACCATTGTGACATGTTAAAAGAACTAAACTGGCCATCGCTGGACTCTAGACGCACCCTTCACCTTTCCAACCTGGTGTTTAAGAGCTTTTCTGGGAAGCTACCACCCTACCTGAATATGCTGCTTCCCCCAGCAGTTCCCTCATCCTATAACCTCCGATCCAGGACCAGCACCTTACTTGCAATACCGCAATACAAAAAGAAAATGGCTCGATCCGCATTTTCCTACAGAGCACCGCAAATATGGAATAACCTCCCAGACGCCGTCAAATCTTCCCCCAGTCTAAAGTCCCTTAAGAGCTCCCTATTAACATACCTCAATACAAAATGCACCTGTAAACATGTAACATAATGACTACATTTCCTCCATATTTATTTTTCTGTTAATCTGTATATTTGGTCCTGTGTTAATATCTTGCATTTTACTATTTTGTATTTCTGTAACCACTCAATGTTCTCGAACCCAGGACATACTTGAAAACGAGAGAAATCTCAATGTATCCTTCCTGGTAAAATCCTTTTATAAATAAATAAATAAAAATAAAAATAATAAAACCAAATCTGCTATAAAGGATGTATGTGTATAGCAACAGAAGTAGTGATCGATACTTAATACTTGATCCAGCAATTGATACAATGAGTGGTCTTCGAGGATCACTCCAAGGTGGTATGACAATGATATGTATATATATATATAGTAATTAATGACAATGTATAGACCACAAAGAGGCTGCGCCTGAAGGAGCAGAAAGGCACAAGGGCAAAAGTCCCCTAAAAGAGAAATTTACTCGGAATAACTCAATGCAAGTGTGCCCTGGAAATTGCCCAGATGTTCATTGTCGAAAGACATAAAAATAAGTATGCATACGTGTATTCAAGTCACAAGGCTCGTATTAGAGAAAGAAATTTGGGGAGTTCTTGCCTGCAATGTGCACCCTATAAGCAATACAATAAGTGACCTTCAAGGATCACTTCAAGGTATTGTATCATTAATATATGTATGTATATATTTGGTTCTTGATAGCAGTATTAAGACCACAAAGAGAAGCTGCACGTGAAGTAGCAGAGAAAACCAGAGGCAAGGGTCCCTTAAGAGAAATTGACTCAAAATTGCCCAATACGCATATGACCTAGAGTTTACCCAGATAATCAAATGTCAAAAGACATAAAAGTAAATAATTGCGTTCATAAATTCGGGTCTCAAGGCATGTATGTGGAGAATGGAATTGGGGAGTTCTTGCCTGCGATGTGCACCCGACGCGCGTTTCGCCGAGATTGGCTCGTCAGGAGTGCTTACGGACTAAGAGGAAAGGAAGATATTTAAAATTATTCAGAATTCCGCCCCAATTCGTGAATCAACCTATGAGATGAGAGAATAGCATATGGTCCAATCGATGGCCTGCCCCGAAGATTGACAGGCAGGACGTCCAATAAGGATCGATGTTTGTTTGAGACGACTGCCTGGGTAGCTGGTCGAGCGAGAGGATCTCGCTTCACCGCTGGTGTTCAAATATAAATGACAAGTTTGAGATAGCGTTACTGGTAGATAATAGCTGCACTATACAATCAAATGTGCTCCCAGATTGTAAAAAGTCGCTGGAACACAAGGATGATTGCTAACTGAAAGAGATTTAAAAATTATGAACATGAGGTTCAATTGATATTTCAGCTGAAAAGTTGCGGCAGCATGGAAGTACAATAAGTGGAAATGTTTACATATTACCAAATTTAATATTGCAACAAAATAAATGAAAAGAGTATTAAAGGTGAATTTGATCACACTCATTATTTGTCAAATAACTTGATGTAAATATGTTGACCAATTAAATTTAACTAAATAAAGATGCGTGTAAAAAAGTATATTAGTTGAAAAATAAATTAGTGGCATTCGTAATATGTGCAGGGAGTGACCCAAATTGTAGATATGAGATTATCAAGATGACGGTGCAATTGTATCAATAAATAACACAGCTCTTTAGATTACAAAATTTGATATTATATCATATCAATTACAGAGTAAAATGAGAAGATACTAAGAACAATTTGGGGCACATTTATTATTCATCAAGTCTTGATATAAGTGACCTAATGTTCAGATACCATTATCAACTGATACTGCGTATGTAGACTATATCTTAGTGGGATGACCAATGATGGAGTTCAAAAATAATGTGACAAATGGAACCATTATATCCAAACATTAGCGAAAGTTAATGAGATGGATCACAATCAATTAAAATATATAGCAGGGGCTTTCTACTCAGTTGGAAAACATTATCGGGGAAGACAACCAAATGTCCAACAATGATCATATATATACATTTAATGTATGAGAATATATGTAGGAATGATCACAGATTGATTGGGACGAGAATAATGAAAGAAGTGTGTATACGTCTAAATCAATATGAATATAATAAAGATTTTCTATTGACAAACTCGTTACGATGGAAACAGAACGAGATATGTATATATACAAATATATAGTGAGATGAATTCTGGTTATAAAGTTATGAGAGGCTAGAAACAAGGAGCAAAATGTCCAAAGATAAAACAAGGTTGGTAAAAATCAAATGAAAAAAGTGAAATTAAATAAAAAGGGGGAAGATCAGATGAATGGTGTATAATTAAAGTCTTCATTTAAACCATGTGGATACAAAGTTCTAAGTGTATATATCCAAAAGGATTCTCTCTGGCAAAGACTTTTATCAAAGTTTCCTTTTCTTGGTCCGCAAGACATCCCTTCAATAGCTTGAAATGATAAACATGAGGGGTCAGAATTGTGTTGGTTGCGGACATGTCTAGAGACCGAAGTCTCGAGGTTGTTGTGGACAGAATTGATGTGTTGGAGAATACGGCGTTTGAATTGTTGAATCGTTTTACCAACGTACTGTATTCCACAATCACATGTAATAAGATAAACTAGTACCTTGTTAGAACAATTCATGAATTGTCTGATATCAGAATGACGTCCTGTGATGTTGCTAGAAAATTGTTGTGACTTGTAAACAAATTTACACGCTTTACAGTGAGTACATTGGTAAACACCTTTAGGTTGTTGTAACCAGGTGCGTATAGATTTTTCTGGCTGTAGGAAACTATGAACTAATTTGTCACTCAGATTTTTTTGTCCTTCTTGCTGTAAATGACGGGGTGGGGGTGAGAACTTTTTTTTAAAGATTTTTCCATATGTAGAATGGGCCAATATTTACCACAAATAGATTTAACTTGGGACCAACCGTTGTCATAATCAGCAATAAATCTTATAGATGTTTTTTCATCTTTCTTTTTTGGAATCAAAAGTTCATCCCTAGAGGTTAGAAGTGCTCTTTTATATGCTTTTTTTAGACATTTCCTTGGATAACCTTTAGATAGGAACATGTCTTTTAAGAGATTAGCTTCTGATTGAAAGTCTTTCAAGGATGTACAATTGCGTCTGGCCCTCAAATATTGGCCTATTGGTATCCCTCTCTTGAGGTTTTGTGGATGGTAGGAGGACCAATTTAAAAAATTGTTAGTTGCTGTTGTTTTACGATGTTTTATGTCTTTCGACAATGAACATCTGGGCAATTTCCAGGGCACACTTGCATTGAGTTATTCCGAGTAAATTTCTCTTTTAGGGGACTTTTGCCCTTGTGCCTTTCTGCTCCTTCAGGTGCAACCTCTTTGTGGTCTATACATTGTCATTAATTACTATATATATATATATATACATATCATTGTCATACCACCTTGGAGTGATCCTCGAAGACCACTCATTGTATCAATTGCTGGATCAAGTATTAAGTATCGATCACTACTTCTGTTGCTATACACATACATCCTTTATAGCAGATTTGGTTTTATTATTGTTTTGTGAGCACTGTCTATTTATGTTTATATGTCTGAATCTTTTTTAATTATGTCTAATAAAAGTTAAATATAAATTTTTGGTCTCTGGGAGACACTAGTACCCTGATGTTCTCATCAGTGTAACTGAAGCCTATTCATGTCCACGTTTATCAGGGAAATGGGCCTGTAGCTGGGACATGCCGCCGGGTCCATGCTCGGCTTGGGGATGACCACAATACGGGCCAGGAGCATGTCAGAAGACAGGATCTCCTTTCCCTGCATGTATTTGTTAAACAGTCTGGTCAGGGGTTGGAGTAGGACCGGGCTTAATCCCTTATAGTTAGGGACCGAGAATCCGTCCAGGCCGGGGATTTAGAGGAATGTAGGTGTTTAAGCACCCCTGCTACTTCCTCCGGTGAGATGGGAGCTGCCATGTCCATACGCTGCGGGCGGCTGAAGGAAGGCAAAGTGGTGCGGGAGAGAAACTCTCGGATAAGTTCCTCCCCTGCTGGACCAGGCCTCGCTGTAGTGCCGTTATAGAGGGATGCATAAAAGGAGCAGAAGGCCTTAGATATGTCAAAGGGGTCAGAGGTAATTTCGCCAGAGCTAAGACTCACCGTACGCTCCCTGGTCTGCTGCTTCAGTCGACGGGCCAGAAGAGTGTCAGGTTTGTTGCTCTTCTCAAATAACTTCCTACCCGTCCACTGAAGAGCCGCCTGGACCTGACGGGATAGCAACATGTTAAGACTTCCCCTAGCCTCCAGCAACTCCCGCAAAAGGTTGGCGTCCCCAGTCCTTTTATGCTCGCGCTCTAAGTCGCCCACCCTAGTTGTAAGAGATACCATCTCAGCTGCCCGTTCCCACTTACGGCAGGACGCTATAACAATTAGTTTGCCGCGCATGAACGCCTTGTGAGCCTCCCACACCGTGGTGGTAGCTATGCCTGGAGTAAAGTTGCGCTCAAAGAAGTCCGTCAAGTCAAGGTTCATGGTATCTTTCAGACCTGGGTCCAGGAAAAGGGAGGCATTGAAGCGCCACACACTCGCCGAACCCGATGCCCCCCACCCCATTAGCGCTACCTCAACTGCAGCATGGTCAGACCACGAGATTTTGTGAATGGTGGAAGAGTCCAATCTGGAGTATGAGTCGTGAGGATTCGAATAAAAGGAATAGTCTCGGTCTCTAGGGTGGAGCAACCGCCAGGAATCCTACAGGAAGCCAGGAATCCTACAGGAAGCCAGGAATCCTACAGGAAGCCAGGAATCCTACAGGAAGCCAGGAATCCTACAGGAAGACAGGAATCCTACAGGAAGCCAGGAATCCTACAGGAAGCCAGGAATCCTACAGGAAGCCAGGAATCCTACAGGAAGCCAGGAATCCTACAGGAAGCCAGGAATCCTACAGGAAGCCAGGAATCCTACAGGAAGCCAGGAATCCTACAGGAAGACCAGGAATCCTACAGGAAGCAGGAATCCTACAGGAAGACAGGAATCCTACAGTAAGTCAGGAATCCTACAGATTGGCCGCCTGGACTACCCCACGGAAGGTCTTGGAGCGACGGAGCGGAGCATGGTTAAGCGCCGTCTTATTGCGGTCAAGGTAAGGGTCCATGACCGCATTGAAATCCCCTCCTACAAAGACTCCCCTATTCGGTAGCTGCACAAGTCGGTCTCCAGTGCCCTCCAAAAAGGCACCTCCGGGGGGGAAGGAGCGTAAACACTAACAAAGGTGACCGGCTTGCCTCCAATCATCCCAGTCACCCGCAGGTATCTGCCGTCTAAAGCTGATTCCTGATGGGTGAGATGGAAATGGAGACTGCCCCTCATCAGTATCGAAACCCCCATCTTGCGGGAGCTGCCAGCAGAATGGTAACGCACAGTATATCCCGGGAATCTGCCGCCCCCCGTGTAAAGTGAGTCTCCTGTAGGAGGACCACATCGGCGCAAAGTTTCCTGTATTATCTGGTGGCCCCTCGTCCTTTACATTGTGAGAAATCACCTTGAGGCGGGCCCGCGCCTCGCTCCCCCTCTCCGCCATGAGGAAGCAAGCGAATGAGAGGGATGTAAGGAGAGGTGAGATAAGGGAGGGGGAAAGAGATAAAACGGGAGAGAAGAGAGAGAAGAGAGAGAGAAGGGGGGAGAGGACGTAAGAAAAGAGGGGGGAGGGGGTAGAAGACACTAAAAAAAAAATGTGTCTGGTGGTGGTTTGTACCAACCACTAGGTACGCACTCGAGGGCGAGAGCGACTACGAGGAGACGGCCGCCGGCCCATAGACTCCCCTAAGTGAGGACCGTGACCCAAAAATAAGCATCCAGACCCCTGAAATCCCACCCATCTCCCAAGACAACAGATGAAGCAATGCCCAGATACGGCCAACCCGCCCAACTTCCCACCCCCAGTCACAGAGCAGCCAGGGAAGGAGGCTATAGAGGTCCCCGGGGAACCAGAACTGGGGGGCTTCTACCAGAGTACACCCCACAAATAACAGGGAGTCCGCCGCAGAACTCAGATCCCGCTCAAAGAGATCTAGCGGATGTGGGCTCTCTCCGGCTGTCTGACTTGTCTCTCAACACTCTAGTCCTGACCCCGGAAATCCTGTAGGGGTACTCGGGGGGGGGGGGAGAAAATCCAGTGGAGAAAGTCCCATTTAAAAGGCAAATGAGTCCCACGCAGGTGGGGCAGGCTAGCCGAGCCTGGGGGGTGATGGTGTCGGCGTCCTGGAGGCCAAATCCCACTCAGGTGGCAGAGAGTAGCTGAGCCTGGGGGGGAACGATGATATCCGTGGCCCTTAGGCTAACGTATCGGGGAGCGTCTCCGGTCCGGCCTCCGGGGTCTGTCTCTGGCTTCGCCCTGCACGAAGGGATCTGGAGGCTCCGGGATACCCGGCGTCTCCAGGGTCATTGAGCAGTCGGCTGTTGAGCGGAGGGTTAAGAAGGAACCCGGTATGAGAAGATGGAATGGGAATCCCCAACGGTATCTGACGTCCCGCTGGTGGAGAAGGTCCGTGAGGGGCTTTAGTGCCCGGCGTTTCTGAAGTGTGGAAGGTGCCAGGTCGTTGTAGAAGTGAGGAGTCACCTCGTCGAGAGTCGGGGCAGCATTACGCACCGCTCGAAGTATTGCCTCCTTAGTGGTGTAGTAATGACACCAGAGTATCACGTCTCTGGGAGGCTCCGTCTCTGACGGCTTCGGGCGCAGGGCTCTATGGGCCTGGTCAAGGAGCAGCTCTTCCTCAGGTGTCTCAGGCAGAAGTGCCTGGAAGTAGCGATGAAGAAAGTCCCGTAAGTTCACCACCGACGCTGAGATGTTTTGGAGCCTAAGGTTGGAGAGACGGGACCGGTTGTCCATATCTTTAATGGACTCCTGCAGGGCATCATATTTGATCAGTACGGACTTCTTCGCCCGCCGCCTGGGCCTCATCCGCGCGCAGCTCGGGGGCCACCGTGTGCGTCCCAAGTGATCCCAGATCCGCTCTCAAACCAGCTCTGAGGTCCGCTTGTAAGTCGTCTTTAACTGTTAAAAGAAGTTGGCGCCGGTCCTGAATGTCCCGGTGTGTACATGGTGCGTCCTGCGTCGCCGACTCACTGGTGGGTGTTGCCATCTTAGGAGAGGCGCTGGTCGTCGAGCTGGGGTGAAGCGCCGGGAGATGTCCTTCTGGCCCGGGTTATGTCCAGATTTAGTCCCAGGCATACCAGGAGGCCGTGTAGAAAAACAGGAGCAAAATAGGTCGCTTAAAAGGCTTTAAAGGAGTCGTGCAAGCCTGGGGCTACCGCATCAGGCCGCCATCGTCCCTGCTCATCAGGGCTCACGACTTGCAAAATATGCCCCGTGAAGTCACACGCTTGTAGTGATCTCCTCAGATTCCACCGTAGGCATTAATGGTGCTGGTAGGAAAAATAAAAAAAGGGGGGTTTTGTCGATCGGGGGTAGTGGGCCTCAGAGGGACCACCAGAAAAATTAGCAAGTTTGAGTGAAGAGCACTGAAAGATTGAGAGAGAATTAAAGAGCGCACAAAATGAGTGGAACGCGCAGGGTCCACCCGAAAAAGTGTGCAGGAGCGCGTCTAAGAGATTTTAGAATAGGTTGGTGTCCCGAATGAGCCGCCTGGAAAAAATGTGTAGGTGGGGAAGAGGGAAAAAAATAATTTCATTCTGACCTCGGAGAAGATACCACCGTTCCTGGTTACGAGTAGACAAAGTTATGACGAGGGAGCAGCCAGCGGCTCCGGATCCTCTCGGAAAGAAGGATCACCCGCCCTGATCATCGAGAAGGATCTCCAGTTACAGTGCGATGGGGGAGCCTGTGTGGAAGCTGCAGGAGATGTCCGACAGCTCGGGGAAGTCCACTCTCCTCCGAAAGGGCCGCCGCCCAGGACCCCTCGTGCGTGTAGGCCGCAGTACGGGCCAACCTCAGAGCTCTGGTAGGCAGAAGGTAGGTCCCCTCTCTGATCCGTCAAGTGGGCTGCTAGCGGGCAACAGTCCAGGCAGCAGTCCAGTTTCAGCCGGAGCCCACCCCCCTCGACGAGTAGGTTTGGGAACGGTCGCTTACCGATCCGGTAGCCTCCAAGGGCAAGAAGGGGGGACGTTCAGTCCAGGCAGGTTGCTTCAGCTGAAATTTGGCACCGGTCTGCAGTCCTGCATGGCTCGGTAGAGATTGCAGAAGGCGGATGGTGTCGCGGGGTCCAGGTGGTTGCTCCGTTTGCCCAGCGTGATCGGGAGGGGTATGACTCCTGAAACGTCGTCCACTTAGATAGGCCCGACTCCGCTCAGAGCTCCCGGGAGGTAGCGCAAACACCCAGCGTACTGGCCCAGAAACAGCCGCGTCTCGGGTTAAAAAATCCCCGTAGGTGAGGGGAACTGCGCACAACCCAGGTGCATCTCCTCAAAGGACTCGGGCCGTCCCCTCTCGATCAGCAGCAGGCGAGAGGCACGACCTCCTCCTAAGGCTTCCACAATGGCCTCGTCCTCTAGGCCGCAGAACAGCGACAGGGCGTCCATACAGGAAAAAGCAGCCAGTATCCGGTTCCACAGACCTTCACCCGTCCCGGCAAACTAGTAAATATGTTGGGTAAACTCCAAAAGGCAGCTTTTATCACTCGTGGTTCACTGAGCTCCAGAGAGATGCGGCCATTAACCTCGCTGTCTGGCTCCGCCCCCCCTTAACGGTTTTTTTAAAAGGATTTTTAAAATTATTATTCAGACAAATTTTTATTGGTTTAATCTCCTGTTAGAGGAACACAAGATGTCCTTCCTTTCAGTGGAATTCACCAAGGCCGATTCGATTGGCTCCTCACTCTCGGGGTGGAATTCACCGAGGCCGATTCGATTGGCTCCTCACTCTCAGGGTGGAATTCACCAAGGCCGATTCGATTGGCTCCTCACTCTCAGGGTGGAATTCACCGAGGCCGATTCGATTGGCTCCTCACTCTTAGGGTGGAATTCACCGAGGCCGATTCGATTGGCTCCTCACTCTCAGGGTGGAATTCACCAAGGCCGATTCGATTGGCTCCTCACTCTCAGGGTGGAATTCACCGAGGCCGATTCGATTGGCTCCTCACTCTCGGGGTGGATTTCACCGAGCCCGATTCCATTGGCTCCTCACTCTCGGGATGGATTTCACCGAGGCCGATTCGATTGGCTCCTCACTCTCGGGGTGGATTTCACCGAGGCCGATTCGATTGGCTCCTCACTCTCGGGGTAGATTTCACCGAGGCCGATTCGATTGGCTCCTCACTCTCGGGATGGATTTCACCGAGGCCGATTCCATTGGCTCCTCACTCTCGGGGTGGATTTCACCGCGGCCGATTCGGCACTTGTCGCCGACGTCCGATAATGGCTTCAGTGACTCAAATTTCAGCACAAAACCCAGTGACCATTTTATAAATAGTGAATTCACCGAATTTGCTACGGAATGGAAAGCGCCGAAACTGATCTCCATGTGTGAATAGAGCCGAAAGCCCCGGAATGTATTTCAGTGCTCTCTCCTTCTCCGCACTTTTTGAGTTTGGTTCGCCAACCCTACAGTGAATGCAGAATTCCCGAAGTGGAGGGAACTAGCTGCCGAACGCATCTGAAAAAACACCGAATTGATCTGATTAAAAGCCGCCGACCAGCTGCAGGAAAAAGCCGACAGACGGGTCGAACCGTTAAAAAAAAAAAAAAAAACACAAAACACTGCAAGTTTTAAACGCTGTTTGCAAAAAAACGACTGAACGGAAGTGTCTGGAATTTCCATATAAAATCCAATGAATGAAAATAAAAAGGAATGTTACAGAAAAAAGAAAAAACTATTTGAAAAAACAGAAAAAAGTTTGCTTAAAAATCTCGAAAAAAGATCCAAAAAAATCTATAAATAAAGAGACTTTTTGCTGCAGATTAAAATAATAAACGGTTTATTAGATATTGGATTAAAACGGGACTATTTTTATCATGGAAACCTATGGGATTCGCCTGAATAAACCTGCCGAATGAAAACACTGAACATCAGGTCAATTCACTGACATTTCTCTGCTGTTCAATGTGAATAGATTAACCATTGCTTCTCTATGGGGGATTTCAATGCCGCCGAACAGCACTGTATTTCACTGCCGCCGAACAGCACCATATTTCACTGCCGCCGAACAGGCACCATATTTCACTGCCGCCGAACAGGCACCATATTTCACTGTCGTCGAACAGGCACCGTATTTCACTGCCGCCGAACAGCACTGTATTTCACTGCCGCTGAACAGGCACCGGCGTATTTCACTGCCGCCGAACAGGCACTGTATTTCACTGCCGCCGAACAGCACTGTATTTCACTGCCGCCGAACAGCACTGTATTTCACTGCCGCCGAACAGCACTGTATTTCACTGCCGCCGAACAGGCATCGTATTTCACTGCCGCCGAACAGGCACCGTATTTCACTGGCAAGTCGCCTGCTCTCTGGCCATGAAATGCCACTGTACGGGGAAATTCGCTGTTCGGTGCATTTCGGGTCAGTTCGGCTCTCTCTGATTAACCCTGTGAGTTAAGCCTCTGCTCTGTCCATGGTGCAGTTAGCGGAGCGGCCAGAGGGGGGCGGCAGAGGATCCAGCCTGGAAATGAGGAAACAGATGGGTGTTTGTGCTGAAATCCCTTTATATTTGCATATTCTGAGCGAACGAGAGTCTCCAAAACCCCCGGCATTAAACACTCCCTCCATTATAGAGAGACCCCCGTCCAATATAGAGAGATGCCCCCATCCAATATAGAGAGATACCCCCGTCCAATATAGAGAGATACCCCCCCATCCAATATAGAGACCCCCGTCCAATATAGAGAGATGCCCCCATCCAATATAGAGAGATGCCCCCATCCAATATAGAGATAGAGACCCCCCATCCAATATAGAGAGATACCCCCGTCCAATATAGAGATACCCCCCATCCAATATAGAGAGATACCCCCCCATCCAATATAGAGAGATACCCCCGTCCAATATAGAGATACCCCCCCATCCAATATAGAGAGATACCCCCCCATCCAATATAGAGATAGAGACCCCCCATCCAATATAGAGAGATACCCCCCCATCCAATATAGAGAGATACCCCCCATCCAATATAGAGAGATACCCCCCCATCCAATATAGAGAGATACCCCCCCATCCAATATAGAGATAGAGACCCCCCATCCAATATAGAGAGATACCCCCCATCCAATATAGAGAGACCCCCCGTCCAATATAGAGAGATACCCCCCCATCCAATAGAGAGATACCCCCCATCTAATATAGAGAGATACCCCCCATCTAATAGAGAGATGCCCCCATCCAATATAGAGAGATGCCCCCATCTAATATAGAGAGATACCCCCCATCTAATAGAGAGATGCCCCCATCCAATATAGAGAGATGCCCCCATCCAATATAGAGATACCCCCCCATCCAATATAGAGAGATACCCCCATCCAATATAGAGAGATACCCCCCCATCCAATATAGAGAGATACCCCCATCCAATATAGAGAGATACCCCCCATCCAATATAGATACCCCCCATCCAATATAGAGACCCCCGTCCAATATAGAGAGATACCCCCCATCCAATATAGAGAGATACCCCCCATCCAATATAGAGAGATACCCCCCATCCAATATAGAGACCCCCCATCCAATATAGAGAGATGCCCCCATCCAATATAGAGAGATACCCCCCATCCAATATAGAGAGATACGCCCCCATCCAATATAGAGAGATACCCCCCCATCCAATATAGAGAGATACCCCCCATCCAATATAGAGACCCCCATCCAATATAGAGACCCCCCATCCAATAGAGAGATGCCCCCATCCAATAGAGAGATGCCCCCATCCAATATAGAGAGATGCCCCCATCCAATATAGAGAGATGCCCCCATCCAATATAGAGAGATACCCCCATCCAATATAGAGAGATACCCCCCATCCAATATAGAGAGATACCCCCCATCCAATATAGAGACCCCCCATCCAATATAGAGAGATACCCCCATCCAATATAGAGAGATACCCCCCCATCCAATATAGAGACCCCCCATCCAATATAGAGACCCCCCATCCAATAGAGAGATGCCCCCATCCAATATAGAGACCCCCCCCATCCAATATAGAGACCCCCCATCCAATAGAGAGATGCCCCCATCCAATATAGAGCGATACCCCCCCA
The DNA here is from genome assembly GCA_009667805.1 of Leptobrachium leishanense. NCBI lineage: Eukaryota > Metazoa > Chordata > Amphibia > Anura > Megophryidae > Leptobrachium > Leptobrachium leishanense. The sequence goes on along the minus strand of RXON01001736.1, from coordinate 8,556 downwards.
TCCAATATAGAGAGATACCCCCTTCCAATATAGAGACCCCCGTCCAATATAGAGAGAGAACCCCCCCTCCCCTGCAATCCCAATCCAGCGCTGGTTTCTGCTCCACGTCCTGGGTTACGCTATATGATGTGTCAATTTAACGTTTTGCTCCGGCGTCTGGGCGCTTCCTGTTCGCCGCGTCCAGAGGCGCATTTCTTGCCTGCGGGAAGGTTCGTGACATAATCGCCGTATCTCGGGGGTTTACTCGTTTTTCGCTTTTCCTGATTTCTGCCAGTAAAGAGATACTTGGTGAATTCCAGGAATGCATCGCACGTGGCTCCTCCCAGCACGTGGCTCCTCCCAGCACGTGGCTCCTCCCCGCGTGTGGTTGGGGTCAGCGTCCATCGCACCAAGAGTGCTGATCCTGGTCACCCCTGTTTTAATGGACTCCTGAGCCTCCTGGGAGTTGTAGTTCATACGGAGGAAGATCCCTTATATACAGTGCGTCTGACCTCTGTATTACCAGTGACGGGTGACCTTATGGCATTGTGCCAGCGCAGAATACATTTCCCATGATCCTCGGTGTGCTGTCCTGCATGGATTGTGTGGGATCTGTGCATCAACTTCCTGGACTGCACACAAGGGGTTAATGACAGATGGTTGCAGCAGGGGTTGCCCTAAAACTGGCTGGACGGGTTTAAAGTCAGTGTGTGCAGGAAGTGCAGGACGCAGGGGAGGCGGCGGTGACACCGGAGCTAATCCTGGAGGGACCTTCACACTAGTTTCTCATGAGGTCCTCGTGGATGGTAAGTACGGGGTATGCAGGGCTGAGGATGATGGGAGTTGCATTCCAAACTTTCCTGATTGTGAGTCCCCCATGTCGTCCTTGCTCTGCTTCCTGGGCTCATACAGTATAATGCCATGCGCAACATCGCAGCTTATGTCGGTGCCATAGAAATAGATGTTGGCAGCTGGGCCACGCTGGCAGCATCAGGGCTTCACCCACAGCTGATACCCCCTGTGTGCCAGAGGGAGGGCAGCGTCATGACTCTACCCACAGCTGATACCCCCTGTGTGCCAGAGGGAGGCAGCGTCATGACTCTACCCACAGCTGATACCCCCTGTGTGCCAGAGGGAGGCAGCGTCATGACTCTACCCACAGCTGATACCCCCTGTGTGCCAGAGGGAGGGCAGCGTCATGACTCTACCCACAGCTGATACCCCCTGTGTGCCAGAGGGAGGGCAGCGTCATGACTCTACCCACAGCTGATACCCCCTGTGTGCCAGAGGGAGCGCTGCGTCGTGACTCTACCCACAGCTGATACCCCCTGTGTGCCAGAGGGAGCGCTGCGTCGTGACTCTACCCACAGCTGATACCCCCTGTGTGCCAGAGGGAGGCAGCGTCATGACTCTACCCACAGCTGATACCCCCTGTGTGCCAGAGGAGCGCTGCGTCGTGACTCTACCCACAGCTGATACCCCCTGTGTGCCAGAGGGAGCGCAGCGTCGTTACTCTACCCACAGCTGATACCCCCTGTGTGCCAGAGGGAGCGCTGCGTCGTGACTCTACCCACAGCTGATACCCCCTGTGTGCCAGAGGGAGCGCTGCGTCGTGACTCTACCCACAGCTGATACCCCCTGTGTGCCAGAGGGAGCGCTGCGTCGTGACTCTACCCACAGCTGATACCCCCTGTGTGCCAGAGGGAGCGCTGCGTCGTGACTCTACCCACAGCTGATACCCCCTGTGTGCCAGAGGGAGCGCTGCGTCGTGACTCTACCCACAGCTGACACCCCCTGTGTGCCAGAGGGAGCGCTGCGTCGTGACTCTACCCACAGCTGATACCCCCTGTGTGCCAGAGGGAGCGCTGCGTCGTGACTCTACCCACAGCTGATACCCCCTGTGTGCCAGAGGGAGCGCTGCGTCGTGACTCTACCCACAGCTGACACCCCCTGTGTGCCAGAGGGAGCGCTGCGTCGTGACTCTACCCACAGCTGATACCCCCTGTGTGCCAGAGGGAGCGCTGCGTCGTGACTCTACCCACAGCTGACACCCCCTGTGTGCCAGAGGGAGCGCTGCGTCGTGACTCTACCCACAGCTGATACTCCCTGTGTGCCAGAGGGAGCGCTGCGTCGTGACTCTACCCACAGCTGATACCCCCTGTGTGCCAGAGGGAGCGCTGCGTCGTGACTCTACCCACAGCTGATACCCCCTGTGTGCCAGAGGGAGCGCTGCGTCGTGACTCTACCCACAGCTGACACCCCCTGTGTGCCAGAGGGAGCGCTGCGTCGTGACTCTACCCACAGCTGATACCCCCTGTGTGCCAGAGGGAGCGCTGCGTCGTGACTCTACCCACAGCTGACACCCCCTGTGTGCCAGAGGGAGCGCTGCGTCGTGACTCTACCCACAGCTGATACTCCCTGTGTGCCAGAGGGAGCGCTGCGTCGTGACTCTACCCACAGCTGATACCCCCTGTGTGCCAGAGGGAGCGCAGCGTCGTGACTCTACCCACAGCTGATACCCCCTGTGTGCCAGAGGGAGCGCTGCGTCGTGACTCTACCCACAGCTGATACCCCCTGTGTGCCAGAGGGAGCGCTGCGTCGTGACTCTACCCACAGCTGATACCCCCTGTGTGCCAGAGGGAGCGCAGCGTCGTGACTCTACCCACAGCTGATACCCCCTGTGTGCCAGAGGGAGCGCTGCGTCGTGACTCTACCCACAGCTGATACCCCCTGTGTGCCAGAGGGAGCACAGCGTCGTTACTCTACCCACAGCTGATACCCCCTGTGTGCCAGAGGGAGCGCTGCGTCGTGACTCTACCCACAGCTGATATCCTGGTATAACAAGTGAATATATATATAGTGGTGGATATAAAGGTCGTGTCGGCAGGTCACTTTACACCCAGAGGAGAGGTGTATAGTTTGCACTAATTAAAAGCCATTTAACCCTTGCATTGCTCTATTGATTAGACGATCACTGTTGCCCATTTCTACCCCCCTCAGCTGGTCACTGGTGACCCCCCCTCCCTCCCCGGACCCCCTATAGTCACAGTTTGGACATACTCTGTGTATTGCGTCATCTGTCTGTGATTCTACCTGTGCCTTGGAAAGACCCCCCTGAAAATCCTCACTGTCCCCCCCCATCCTCACCCTCTCTGACTCTTGTCCCCATTTTTGTCCTGACCCTGCAGTGACAGCGGCCTCAGCGTGTGGAAATCCAGCAGCTCCATCTCCTCCACGGACATCTCCAGCGGGACCATGGACAATGGCGATCAGACCCCCTCCCAGAACCCCCTCATCAAAGCCGGCTGGCTGGACAAGAGCCCCCCGCAAGCGTGAGTCTGCTGATCGGGGTCTGCACAGGGGGTTGGGGGAATGAGCGAGACACTATCTACATTCATACATTAGACGAGTGATCAGATCGAATCGAATCCCGAGCAGACACTGTATCCCCTGCGCTGAGATAAAACCCTCAACAAATTCTGACCTCACACTCTCCATTCATTGTACCCAGAGGGATAACTCCCATCACTGCCTGCCTGCACAGAGCTATAACTCCCATCACTGCCTGCCTGCACAGAGCTATAACTCCCATCACTGCCTGCCCGCAAAGAGCTATAACTCCCATCACTGCCTGCCTGCACAGAGCTATAACTCCCATCACTGCCTGCCCGCACAGAGCTATAACTCCCATCACTGCCTGCCTGCACAGAGCGATAACTCCCATCACTGCCTGCCTGCACAGAGCTATAACTCCCATCACTGCCTGCCTGCACAGAGCTATAACTCCCATCACTGCCTGCCTGCACATAGCTGTAACTCCCATCACTACCTGCACAGAGCTATAACTCCCATCACTGCCTGCCTGCACAGAGCTATAACTCCCATCACTGCCTGCCTGCACAGAGCGATAACTCCCATCACTGCCCGCAAAGAGCTATAACTCCCATCACTGCCTGCCCGCACAGAGCTATAACTCCCATCACTGCCTGCCCGCAAAGAGCTATAACTCCCATCACTGCCTGCCCGCACAGAGCTATAACTCCCATCACTGCCTGCCCGCACAGAGCTGTAACTCCCATCACTGCCTGCCTGCACAGAGCTATAACTCCCATCACTGCCTGCCTGCACAGAGCGATAACTCCCATCACTGCCTGCCTGCAAAGAGCTATAACTCCCATCACTGCCTGCCTGCACAGAGCGATAACTCCCATCACTGCCTGCACAGAGCTATAACTCCCATCACTGCCTGCATACACAGAGCGATAACTCCCATCACTGCCTGCCTGCACAGAGCTATAACTCCCATCACTACCTGCCTGCACAGAGCTATAACTCCCATCACTGCCTGCCTGCACATAGCTGTAACTCCCATCACTACCTGCACAGAGCTATAACTCCCATCACTGCCTGCCTGCACAGAGCTATAACTCCCATCACTGCCTGCCTGCACAGAGCTATAACTCCCATCACTGCCTGCCTGCACAGAGCGATAACTCCCATCACTGCCTGCCCACACAGAGCTATAACTCCCATCACTGCCTGCCTGCACAGAGTTATAACTCCCATCACTACCTGCCTGCACAGAGCTATAACTCCCATCACTGCCTGCCTGCAAAGAGCTATAACTCCCATCACTGCCCGCACAGAGCTATAACTCCCATCACTGCCCGCACAGAGCTATAACTCCCATCACTGACTAAAGCTATATATATTGCAATGCACGGGGATATAAAACTATATTATGGCCTTGCGGGATGATCTAAAGCTATGTGTATCCTTGCAGGGTGATAGAAAACTCTGTGGCCTTGCGGGTGCGATATAAAGCTAAACGTTGCCTTGTGGGGTCATATGAAGCTATACGCAGCCTTGCTGGGCGATACAAAGCTATATGTAGCCTCGCTGGGTGATAGAAAGCTATACATAGTCACGCTGGGGGATATAAAGCTATATGTAGCCTCGCTGGGAGATATAAAGCTATACGCAGCCTCGCTGGGAGATATAAAGCTATACGTAGCCTCGGAGGGATATAAAGCTATACGTAGCCTCGGAGGGAGATATAAAGCTATATGTAGCCTCGCTGGGTGATAGAAAGCTATACATAGTCACGCTGGGGGATATAAAGCTATACGCAGCCTCGCTGGGAGATATAAAGCTATACGCAGCCTCGCTGGGAGATATAAAGCTATACGTAGCCTCGCTGGGAGATATAAAGCTATACGTAGCCTCGGAGGGAGATATAAAGCTATATGTAGCCTCGCTGGGTGATATAAAGCTATACGTAGCCTCGCTGGGAGATATAAAGCTATACGTAGCCTCGCTGGGTGATATAAAGCTATATGTAGCCTCGCTGGGTGATATAAAGCTATACGTAGCCTCGCTGGGAGATATAAAGCTATACGCAGCCTCGCTGGGTGATCTAAAGCTATACGTAGCCTCGCTGGGTGATATAAGGCTATACGTAGCCTCGGGGGGATATAAAGCTATACGTAGCCTCGCTGGGTGATATAAAGCTATACGTAGCCTCGCTGGGTGATATAAAGCTATACGTAGCCTCGCTGGGTGATATCTAGCTATACGCAGCCTCGCTGGTTGATTATAAAGCTATACATAGCCTTGCTGGGTGATATAAAGCTATATGTAGCCTCGCTGGGTGATATAAAGCTATATGCAGCCTCGCTGGGTGATATAAAGCTATACGTAGCCTCGCTGGGTGATATAAAGCTATACGCAGCCTCGCTCGGTGATATAAAGCTATACATAGCCTCGCTGGGGGATATAAAGCTATACGCAGCCTCGCTGGGTGATATAAAGCTATACGTAGCCTCGCTGGGTGATATAAAGCTATACGTAGCCTCGCTGGGTGATATAAAGCTATACGCAGCCTCGCTGGGGGATATAAAGCTATACGTAGCCTCGCTGGGTGATATAAGGCTATACGTAGCCTCGCTGGGTGATATAAAGCTATACGTAGCCTCGCTGGGTGATATCTAGCTATACGCAGCCTCGCTGGTTGATTATAAAGCTATACGTAGCCTTGCTGGGTGATATAAAGCTATATGTAGCCTCGCTGGGTGATATAAAGCTATATGCAGCCTCGCTGGGTGATATAAAGCTGTACGTAGCCTCGCTGGGTGATATAAAGCTATACGCAGCCTCGCTCGGTGATATAAAGCTATACATAGCCTCGCTGGGTGATATAAAGCTATACATAGCCTCGCTGGGTGATATAAAGCTATACATAGCCTCGCTGGGGGATATAAAGCTATACGCAGCCTCGCTGGGTGATATAAAGCTATACGTAGCCTCGCTGGGTGATATAAAGCTATACGTAGCCTCGCTGGGTGATATAAAGCTATACGCAGCCTCGCTGGGGGATATAAAGCTATACGTAGCCTCGGGGGGATATAAAGCTATACGTAGCCTCGCGGGGGGATATAAAGCTATACGTAGCCTTGCTGGGGGATATAAAGCTATACGTAGCCTCGGGGGGATATAAAGCTATACGCAGCCTCGCTGGGTGATATAAAGCTATACGCAGCCTCGCTGGGTGATATAAAGCTATACGCAGCCTCGCTGGGTGATATAAAGCTATACGCAGCCTCGCTGGGTGATATAAAGCTATACGTAGCCTCGCTGGGTGATCTAAAGCTATACGCAGCCTCGGGGGGATATAAAGCTATACGCAGCCTCGCTGGGGGATATAAAGCTATACGCAGCCTCGCTGGGGGATATAAAGCTATACGTAGCCTCGCTGGGTGATATAAAGCTATACGCAGCCTCGCTGGGGGATATAAAGCTATACGTAGCCTCGCTGGGTGATATAAAGCTATACGTAGCCTCGCTGGGTGATATAAAGCTATACGCAGCCTCGGGGGGGATATAAAGCTATACGTAGCCTCGCTGGGTGATATAAAGCTATACGCAGCCTCGCTGGGTGATATAAAGCTATACGCAGCCTTGGGGGGGATATAAAGCTATACGCAGCCTCGCTGGGTGATATAAAGCTATACGCAGCCTCGCTGGGTGATATAAAGCTATACGTAGCCTCGCTGGGTGATATAAAGCTATACGCCGCCTCGGGGGGGATATAAAGCTATACGCAGCCTCGCTGGGTGATATAAAGCTATACGCAGTCTCGGGGGGGATATAAAGCTATACTCAGCCTCGCTGGGTGATATAAAGCTATACGCAGCCTCGCTGGGTGATATAAAGCTATACGCCCTCGCTGGGTGATATAAAGCTATACGTAGCCTCGCTGGGTGATATATAAGCTATACGTAGCCTCGCTGGGTGATATAAAGCTATACGCCGCCTCGGGGGGGATATAAAGCTATACGCAGCCTCGCTGGGTGATATAAAGCTATACGCAGTCTCGGGGGGGATATAAAGCTATACTCAGCCTCGCTGGGTGATATAAAGCTATACGCAGCCTCGCTGGGTGATATAAAGCTATACGCAGCCTCGCTGGGTGATATAAAGCTATACGTAGCCTCGCTGGGTGATATAAAGCTATACGCAGCCTCGCTGGGTGATTATAAAGCTTTTTTTCTGCTTTATCGCTTCGGCTCGTGCAGAGTGTCTCCGTGTGCTTCCTGCGATTCATTACCAGCTATGATCAGGATCTGGCCGCGTTTTCCAGCCCGTCTGCGTGTCCTCCCGCGCCTCCTTTTATTTTTCTTCTTATATTTGGGATTCTTCTTCTCACCGGGGATTTGGCTCCACAGAACCCCACCCCAGCGCCCTCCGCTGAGCGTGAGAAGCAGCAGTGGCTGCGTTTCCAGCCGCCTCGTCCAGTGTCAGGTTCCGTCTCTTCCTTTTCTTCGGTTTGATTCCAGCTCACCCCTTTCTCGTGGCTGCGTGTGGATCTGCATCGCACACCCGCGGGCGCCACACCGCGCCGGTCTATTCCGAGCTGCCCTGTTTAGAGAGCTGCCCCCGAGGTGCACCGCACTTTCCCCCGTGGTTATCCGGTGTTTACCATTTGCTTGTATAGGAAGATTGGCGTTTTGTGAATGACCCCCACACGTGTCATAGCGTCGCATATTCAATCCCTGTTCGCTGCCAGTCAACGCTGATTGATCGGGTGTGAAGCCCAAGGATTACACCCCCACCCACCCGTACACCCCCTGCCTGACCCCCATCCCCGCTGTTCTTCGCTCTTACAGTTGTGTTCAAAATGATTCAACCCCCAATGCTGTAAAGGGTTTTAGGGAATTTAGTGACATTTGTAATTGTATTCAGAATGAAATCCTACAAGGACTTTTTAAAGAACCATATGCAACTAAAATGACATCAATTGGTTTTGTAATACAGTAGTAAATGTTTCTTTAGTGAATTCTTCATTGACACAATTATTCAATACCTTAAAGACTACCACTCTGAAGAACAGAGGTTCATTCAAGTGTTTTCAATCAGGTATTGAAAACACCTGTGGATGTCACGGAGCAGCAATAAAGCATAATAAGCACCAATTAGGCAGCTTTAAAACTGTGATACTCAGCTCCTTCTAGACATTTACTGGTGTGGTTACAAACATGGTGAAGTCAAGAGAATGGTCCAGGAAGACAAGAGAAGAGG
>RXON01001735.1:0-70354 GCA_009667805.1 Leptobrachium leishanense | reverse complement strand
GAGTGTACAGACGCGCTGGAAACCTAAGGCAGATGACTTATGCTTAGCCCATAATGACCTGGTGGACAGGCATCAGGCCTTACAAGCAGCCCATGATTCTTTAGCACTCAAAATGGCTGATATCGAAGACCGCTCGCGGGGCAATAATATTAGGATCAGGGGTATAGCGGAGGAAGTCACCCCAGCGGACTTACATCCATATCTCTTGGAGTTGTTTTTAAACTTTACTGCCCGATGCCACACCACAAGACCTGCTACTGGATTGAGAGCATTGTCTCCCGCGAGCGAAAAATTTCCCTTCCTCCGTGGCCCGTGATGTTATTATACGGTTGCATATTTTTCATATCAAGGTGGCTTTGATGTCTGCGTCACGGAAATCCATGCCTTTGTCTGCCCCATATGCTGATATATCCTTCTTTGCAGACCTCTCGTCTTTGACCATGTCCAAACGCCGCAAATTCTCCTCTTTTACCAAGCTTCTTCGCAATCACAAGCTGGAGTACAGGTGGGGGTTCCCTACGAAACGCCTAGTCTGGAGAGATGGAACCCTGCATGTTGTTCCCGATGTTGCTACTGGATTACAATTTTTGAAAGAATGGAACATTCTGGCAGATTTCTCGCCTCCACGCGAGCCTTCTTCATCACCGATCAAAGTCTCCCCAGAATGGCACAGAGTTCGGCGTAAGTGATGGGATTCCTTACTCCTACACAATTAAACATCCAGAAGCCTTTTTGTATCGATATAATATATTGCTGTAGTTTAGGAATGCGGCCCGCGGCTGTATCTCTGTCGAAGGTCGCGCATCTTTTTGTCTTATCTTTGCAAACAGCTCACGTCCTTGCAAACTATGTCATTGCACGCAAAGGCAGCAATCAGCTTAACCACAACACATAGAAAGGACTGTGGTCAATGTGTCTGCACAGTAAAATACTTAGAAACCACAATATGAACTTTAGATAACTTGTTAAGAATGTGCATTTCTCAGAACTTCTGCAAGCGCTTACGTGTGAAATGTAACCAACGGTATTTTGTTTATGCCGCAAGAGATATGTTACCTCTGCCTTAGTGTGTCACGACTGATTAATGTGGTATTCTGTTTATGCTGCAGGATGTATGACGCATATTGCTTTTCCACTTGCGTAAGTGGTTTTTACAATATAAAAGCTAGTGTTTTGAGTTCATTAAAGCAGAGAGACTATACCAACTGAGCATCCGGTGTCTGAGTGTTCTTTCTGGTCCATTCTCTCTCCCAGCGTTGGACGAGTGTTTCCTCTACCGAGTGTCCATCCCACCAAAGGGTCAAGCGGCCAGTTAACCCCTTCAGTCAGTGTGACGGATTCCGCTACTCGGGGTGAGTAGATCTGCCGTCAGCGCCGAGTACACCTGGAGGTCGGTAGTGTGGTAGCGAGGTGCAGCTGGTCCTCGTAGTATACCCCGAGGTTGCAGCGCTGTAGATAGGTCCTTAAAGTGTCCCGGTTCCCAAAGCCCTGTTATCCCCAATTACTAGCCGTCGCCGAGGCAGGAGTAAAGGTTCAAACAAGAGTGATTCATTTTGCATGGGGAACACAGGTGTATTTATGAGGGAAAAAGGCATTGTTCTCCCCTGGCCCGCCCTCAGCCCTCCCGGGGTGATTTCTGCCACTGCCCCAAGCCATTGCCCAATTTCTCTTTGTTAACCAGGAGCCCCCCCCCCTACTGTGCGCAGCCCTTATCTTGGGGCTCGGCACCAGCTCGTCTGGTGAACTTTCCGGGGCTCTGAACGAGCGGGGAACAACAGGGAAAATCACATTGGGGTACTTATAAAAATAAGGGCTAAAGAACTTTTAATAACACACAAATAAATAATCACTTGAACTGTTGTACTGCGCTACAGCGTAGTGGCGGCCGCCCCGTCACAGTCGGCAATGGAGTAGGAGGGCGTGTGATCGTAGAGGGAGCTGAAATATCTGAAAAAGGTATCCCGTATGACAGTCAGGGAGGTGTGTGTGTGTGTGGGGGGTCAGACCCGTTTTTAAGAAGTGTTTTCGTCTGCGTTCGGGGTTTAAGCAAGCGCGCTAAGGGCATGTCCATTTTATTAGACCTCTCATAAAACTCTCATTTAGACCTCAAGAGGGAGCGTCCCACATCGTCGAGAAATAATCTAATGAGGGCCTGTGATAGGGCAGCATATGCGTCCTGAGAGGGGGAGGCTTTATGGGCCAGTTCTAAGTCCCGCCGAGTATGTTGGAGGTTCTGTATGTCCTGGAGTTTCGTCTTCTTTTGATGGGCAGCCAAACTCAGAAATGCGCACCGGACTATGGGTTTATGTGCGGACCAGAGTGTCTTGGCAGAGACGTCAGTCGTGTCGTTCAGAAGAAAATAGTCTTTCAAGGTCTCTGTGACGGATCCCGCTACTCGGGGTGAGTAGATCCGCCGTCACCGCCGAGTACACCTGGAGGTTGGTAGTGTGGTAGCGAGGTGCCGCTGGTCCTCGTAGGATACCCCGAGGTTGCAGCGCTGTAGAGATGTCCTTGAAGCGTCCCAGTTCCCAAAGCCCTGTTATCCCCACTTATTAGCCGATGCAGGAGTAAAGGTTCAAACAAGAGTGATTTATTTTGCATGGGGAACACAGGCTTATTTATGGGTGAAAAAGGCATTGTTCTCCCCTGGCCGGCCCTCAGCCCTCCCGGGGTGATTTCTGCCACTGCCCCGAGCCATTGCCAAATTCCCTTTGTTAACCTGGGCCCCCCCCCCTGCTGGATGCATCCCTTATCTTGGGGCTCGCCGTCTGGCGACCTTCCGGAGCCGCTCCTGTGGTGTGAGCACTTCCCTTGTTTCGTCGACGACGAGGGTCACTGGTCGGTTCTCGGGGGTTCCCGTGGGCGCTCCGACCCGCAATTCACACCCCCGATAGAACCTATTTTAGGGGGCACACTGGCCAAGAAGCGCTCTTCTACGTGGTACCCGCTCCGCGGGGCAGGGTGGACAAGGTTGTGCGGCTGGGCACTGGGCAGGCATAATTAGCGGCGGCTCAGGGCACTCATAGACTGGTGAACTTTCCGGGGCTCTGAACGAGCGGGGAACAACAGGGAAAAATCACATTGGTGTACTTATAACAATAAGGGCTAACGAACTTTTAATAACAAACAAAGAAATAAACACTTGAACTGTTGTACTGCGCTACGGCATAGCGGTGGCCGTCGCGTCACAGTCTCTGCCACCGGCTCACGCATCCCTCGGTTTATCGAGTAGGAACAGGTCCAGGCGCCAGCAGCGACCCAAAGGAGGCGTAGATTACGTTATTGAGTTTAGGGGCCGCCTGCAGGAATTGACCACCCTGGTACGGGACAATCTCCAAGCGGCCCAAACCAAGCAGAAGAGGTGGTATGACCGGTCGGCTAGGGACCGCACCTTCCAGCTAGGGGAGAAAGTGATGGCACTCCGGCCTGTCAAACAAAATAAGTTGCAGCCAGCCTGGGAAGGACCCTACAAAATTATAGAGAAGATCTGCGATACCACCTGTGACGGATCCGCCACCACAGGATTTATTTAGTTTAATTTCATTCTTATTTTGTTATATTTTGTTTACCCTTTATTTATAGGAACTAATTTCCTTTGTTAGATTTAGTGTAAAACTGTTGCTAGACTTCTAATTAATCATGTTGTTCCCCTGCACCATCCTGCTAGTAACCACGGAGTACATGCTTGATACAATGTATCAGTCACTGACGTAGCGCTCCACGCTTCAAACTCCAATATACTTTATGCTCAGTTATATTGTGTAGTTTTAAATGTATTGTCAATTGCTCATTTTTAGCTTTAATTAGACTTATATTTCTTTAGTTCAATGTGTTTTTTTTAAAGATACTACCTGCCGCTAGTGGCAAATGCTTTCCTTGGTATAGAATGTACAATAGGTTTGAGTAATTTGTGGATTATCCAAAAGTGCTTTCTCTTTGGGTATCTGTTATCTGTTTACCTGTCTGAAAGGTTGGGAGTCACATTGTCTCAGCCACCCACTATCTGATTCCCTTTACAATGGGTTATGTAAATCACTGTATGTGGTCACTGTGGGGTCAAGACTTCATCTGCATACAAATCAGTGGACCAAAGTGAAGACTGAAGAGGACCTGAAAGAAGCCTGCAATGGTCTTGGAACCAACCAATCAGAACTGTTGGGGTGGGCGGGAAGTCTGAATGTGCATGGCTGTATTTTGTATATAAGCACTGTCTGTTCCCATTCGAAATACACTCTGATTTACCTTCAACCTACACTTTTGTCTCGAATAAGTGATTGGGGAGGGATACAGGGCTATTCCCACAGAGCCTCGGTATTCTCGGATCCAGGCAGAGACAAGCAGCGGATTGATGCCCTCTAAATAGCAGCATTACAGGCTCCATCCAGTAGATTGGCTGATTCTGAGCAGCCGCCTTCACTGCATCCAGGGCAGACACCTTGGTTGGCATGCAACTTCACAGTGCTCCTAGGCAAGGACGGAGTTAATGGCGAATCTACTCCAGTTGAGTAGCAGATTTCGTTACACAACCTTCATCGCAGCCAGATGTTCGGATGAAAGGATCCAAAGAACCTTTCATGTGAACATGCTGAAACCATTTCATGAAAGAGAATAGGCAGTAGCTGCCATCTGCACACTGGACGCTGTGGGATCTGGAGGATCTCCCCCTGCTGGTACTGCCTGGGGATCCGAGCTTGAGACCTAGGGTGGGGTCCGTGGACATCCCCAAGTGGACCCGCAGATGGTCTCACCGGGTCTGCCTCCTGGTAACTTGGGGGAGATATGTGACGGGACGGCCGCCACTAGGCCGTAGTGCAATACAACAGTTCAAGTGTTTATTTATTTGTGTGTTATAAAAATAAGGGCTAACAAACTTTTAATAAGTACCCCAATGTGATTTTCCCTGTTGTTCCCCTGTTCCCCGCTCATTCAGAGCCCCGGGAAGTTCACCAGTCTGAGTGCCCCGAGCCGCAGCTAATTATGCCTGCCCAGCCGCCCAACCTTCTCCGCCTTGCCCAGCGGAGCGGGTACCACGTAGAATTGCGTTTCTTGGCCAGTGTGCCCCCTAAAGTAGGTTCTATTGGGGGGTGAATTGCAGGTCGGAGCGCCCACGGGATCCCCGAGAACCAACCAGCGACCCTCGGCCTGGAGCGCAGGGCAGTGTCAGAAATCACCCAGGGAGGGCGGGCCAGGGAAGAACAATGCCTTTTTCCCTCATAAATACACCTGTGTTCCCCATGCAAAATAAATCACTCTTGTTTGAACCTTTACTACTGCCTCGACTAGTAATTGGGGATAACAGGGCTTTGGGAACTGGGACGCTTCAAGGACCTCTCTACAGCGCTGCAACCTCGGGGTATCCTACGAGGATCAGCGGCACCTCGCTACCACACTACCGACCTCCAGGTGTACTCGGCGCTGACGGCGGATCTACTCACCCCGAGTAGCGGGATCCGTCACACCAACTCCTGGACAGTCTGTGGTGCAACGTGGCGTTGGTGGATGGAGCGAGACATGATGTCCCAGATGTGCTCAATTGGATTCAGGTCTGGGGAACGGGTGGGCCAGTTCATAGCATCAATGCCTTCGCCTTGCAGGAACTGCTGACACACTCCAGCCACATGAGGTCTAGCATTGTCTTGCATTAGGAGGAACCCAGGGCCAACGGCACCAGCATTTGGTCTCACAAGGGGTCTGAGGATCTCATGTTGGTAACTAATGGCAGTCAGGCTACCTCTGGCGAGCACATGGAGTGCTGTGCGGCCCCCTAAATAATTGCCACCCCACGCCATTACTGATACTGACCCACTGCCAAACCGGTCATGCTGGAGGATGTTGCAGGCAGCAGAATGTTCTCCACGGCTTCTTCACACCCTGTCACGTGTGCTCAGTGTAAACCTTCTTTCATCTGTGAAGAGCACAGGGCGCCAGTGGTGAAGCTGCCAATCTTGGTGTTCCCTGGCAAATGCCAAACGTCCTGCACGGTGTTGGGCTGTAAGCACAACCCCCACCTGTGGACGTTGGGCCCTCATACCACCCTCATGGAGTCTGTTTCTGACTTTTTGAGCAGCCACATGCACATTTGTGGCCCACTGGAGGTTATTTTGCAAAGCTCTGGCAGTGCTCCTCCTGTCCCTCCTTGCACAAAGGTGGAGGTAGCGGTCCTGCTGCTGGGTTGTTGCCCTCCTACAGCCTCCTCCACATCTCCTGATGTTCTGGCTTGTCTCCTGGTAGCGCCTCCATGCTCTGTACACTACGCTGACAGACACAACAAACCTTCTTGCCACAGCTCGCATTGATGTGCCATCCTGGATGAGCTGCATTACCTGAGCCACTTGTGTGGGTTGTAGACTCCGTCTCATGCTACCAATATAGTGACAGCACCGCCAGCATTCAAAAGTCACCAAACCATCAGCCAGAAAGCATAGGAACTGAGAAGTGGTATGTGGTCACCACCTGCAGAACCGCTCCTTTATTGGGGATGTCTTTCTACCTGCCTATGCTTCCCAAGTGTTGTCTATTCCATTTGCACAACAGCATGTGGACTTGACTGTCAATCAGTGTTGCTACCTAAGTGGACAGTTTGATTTCACAGACGTGTGATTGACTTGAAGTTACATTGGGTTGTTTAAATTTTCCCTTTATTTTTTTGAGCAGTGTATATATATTTGTGGTGCAGCTCTGCGATACGTTTATACACAACGAGACCCCACATTACACTGAGTTTAATTGCTGTGCAGCTCTGTGATACTCTCAAACACACCACACATTGCTGTTAGTTTCATTGCTGCGGATCCCTGTGATACACTCGTACGAGAGTGGGCTGTTCACCTTAAACCGCCTGGGCCTGCCAGGCAGCCAGTAACACAGGACAGCGCGCAGGAAGTGCCGTCTGGCCAAGGAATCCCTTACTTTGGAGATCTTGTTTCCGTTCCCGAGCGCAGGAGCTTGCTTGCATTCCTTTGTTTCCAATTCAGATGTAATTGCATCCAATTAGAGCAATACATAACAGTGCTAGTCGCTGATAGGCAAATAGTACGCGCCGCCTTTCCGGTCCGCCTATGTGGCATATAAAGGGGCTCTTAGTGCCACACTGTCTGGCCCGCCCTGGGCTGCTCCCCGCCTGGGCAATTCCACCCCCTGGAGTGCGAGCTCTGACTCCAGCGCCGGATCTCCTCTGCGGCTGGGAAACCCGACCTGAGTTCAGCGGCTGATTTGGGGGTGATCTCGACGGCGCTGGTCTCTAGAGCTCACTCCACAGGGGTACCAGGTTCCCAGGGCCCCTCTGCCCAAAATCACTCTGGTGGCATGAACAGGGGCTGAGCGGTGCAGGGTGCAAGACATATCGGCTGTGCTTGGTTTTGTCCGGCGGCAGCTGCAGCAGGGTTGCGCTGGGCAGATGAACTACGATGGTAGGCCGAGGCAGATTTGGCAATGAACCTAATAAACAACCCTACACATACAGGCACAAATTGTACTAACAAATTCTACACTTGGGGGAACGAAAACTGGTCAATTTGGGTGTTATTAAATTGTGAAGGATTGCAGTCTCGTTTGGTGCGGGGAATTTGCGAGGGGAAACACAATACACCCAGGGATCACAGACATAAATTGTATAAACAAAATCTGACCTTAAACTAAGTATTAACTTTTTATGGGCTAATAAATTGAACGTGACGGCTGTTCATCACAATGTGAATCTGGTACACGCGTCAGTGCACCCAAATATTGGGCCTTTGGTGCCAGCTAGTGCCTTCACAACTTAACCCCTCTGAGGTATTGTGGAAGAGTGCAGTGGCGGAGGTTTTGGGAATGCAGAAGAGATCCCCAATCTATTCAGTTACATCAGGGGAGTGATAGCTGCTGATCCAGGACTGATTCATTTTTATAAATGTCAGCCGGTCTACAGAGTCGGTGGACAGACGCACTCTTTTTTCTGTGACAAAACCTCCAGCGGCACTGAACGTCCTTTCAGAAAGCACGATGGATGAAGGGTAACCTAGTAGCTGCATAGCATATTGGCTAAGTTCTGGCCAGTGATCCAATCTCAACACCCAGTAAGGCTGTGGATCATCTGCTGTAGGTATCCAGCCCTTGCCCCTAGGTAGTCCTGCACCATATGGTGAAGATGCTGGCAATGGGTGCCTACATTTGACGTCCCTGGGCGTTGTGGTCTAAAAAAATTGGAAAAGGCATCAGTCCAGCGGCCCCCTTCACCGCTCTTCCTCTGATCAACCGCAGCCTCACATGCACCTGTGTCATCACTTGGTAACCTACCAGTGCCTGGAAATGTGTTACACAAGTGTCGCTTTAGAGCGTCCTCAAGTTGTTTCATCTAGGGATGTGCACCGATTTTTTTTTTCGATTCGATTCGATTTTTCGAATTTTTAAACTTTTCGATTCGGCTCGTTTCGACTGCTTTCTGTTTCGATTCGGTTCGGCGCGATTCGGTTTTCGGGTACATTTATTTTTCGGAATATCGACCATTTTTCGTATTTTCGGGTCACTTCACTAGGTTTCTGTATCGACTTTTCGTTATTTCGGAAAAAATTCGTTTTTCGGAATTGTACATGGTTTTCGGCATATCGCCCATTTTTCGTTTTTCGGAATTGTACATGGTTTTCGGCATATCGCCCATTTTTCGTTTTTCGGAACTTTTCGTTTTTCGGAACGTCTGTTCTCGTTTCAAAGCTGTCTAACTCTATTCGTTTTGATGAAAACTACTATGGTTTACTTTTTTAATACTACTTTATATATTTTTTATAATAAATTTTTGGTTTGTTTTTCGGATCCGATAATTCATTCTGTCGATACGATAATTCTGGCGATTCTATCGTGTTTTTTTATTAACCCTTTCGCTGCTGAGGCTTTTCACACCTCTGTGCTGAGCTAATTTTTACCGGTTTTGCTCATCATGTTTAAACGTGTTTTGAAGCTTATTTTAGTATATGACCCAGACATATTATATATCGTTCTTTCCGTCAGACTCGGCAGATTCATAATATGTCATTATTATATGTATACGTCATGACCTGTCTGTATATTATAACAAAAAATGCAATAAAATATGATTTTTCAATAATTTACAACGTGTAAAGTGTTTTTTTTCACATTTTAACATGCAAGCAATTGCGGTTATATTTTGTATGGGGTGCGCTTGTTAAAAAAATTAGAGATGGGGTCTCGTTACATTTTTTTTTGGGGAAAATTACACGATTTTTAACAAACGCACCGCATACAAAAATCGTTAGTGCAGCATCATTGTTCACATTATAATTGAAATGGGAACAATCTTGCTGCATTAACAAACCAAAAAAAATAATTTTTTTTTTTTTTTATAAATAAAAATAAATATTTTTTTATTTTTAATTTTTTTACAAAAATTTTTCACATTCGTGTTTGGTATCGTTGGAACGCCCATGCTCTGGCCGATCCAACAATACCAAACTTTAACCCCTATCCTCATGGATATTGCCCCAGCACCTCGTGGATATGCCCCAGCTCCTCGTGGACATGCCCCAGCTCCTCGTGGACATGCCCCAGCTCCTCGTGGACATGCCCCAGCTCCTCGTGGACATGCCCCAGCTCACACATGGATTTGCCCCAGCTCCTCGTGGATATGCCCCAGCTCCTCATGGATATGCCCCAGCACATGGAATGCCCCAGCTCCTCATGGATATGCCCCAGCTCCTCATGGATTTGCCCCAGCACATGGAATGCCCCAGCACCTCATGATAATGGCCCCAGCTCACCTCCGCCGCCTTTTTCACTCCCTCAGAGCGTCCGGCGGCGCGGAGCTTGGGCGCTCGCCAGGGGGAGCCACGTGACCAGCTGCGATTGGCTGGTGACGTGTTTCCTCCAGGCGAGCGCCGAAGCTGCATGCTTCGGACGCTCGCAGGGAGCGAAAAACGCGGCGGAGGGTGAGACACGCGCCCTTAGGGTGACGGTGTCACCCTAAAGACGGGTGTCACCTGGTGCGGGCCGCACCCCCGCCCCACGTAGCGACGCCACTGGTATATACATTTAACGGCCGCACGCCCACGGACTTACTCTATCCAAACAAAGTTCAGAATGATGTGAAACATTGGGACTTTTTGGATAGATTTCGATTTTCGACTATCCAGAAGTTAAAAAAATAAAAATGGTCGAAATCTAATGCAAAAGTCCTGATGTTTCACATCGGGATGTCAGATATTAATAGGCTTGTGCACCGATTTTTTTTTCGGTTCGATTCGGTTCGATTTGTTCTGATGTTTAAAATTTTCGATTGTGTACATTTTTTTGGAATATCGACCATTTTTCGTATTTTCGGGTCACTTTGCTCGTTTTTTGTATCGACTTTTCGTGATTTCGGAAATTTTATTTTTTTCCGGAACGTTTGTTCTCCTCGTTTCAAAGTGTCTAACTCTATTTTTTTGATGTAAAGTACTATGGTTTACTTTTTTATACTTTAGATATTTTTTTATAATAAATTTTTGGTTTGTTTTTCGGATCCGATAATTCATTCTGTCGATACGATAATTCTGGCGATTCTATCGTGTTTTTTTTTTTATTAAATAAAGATCCTTTTTTTCTTATGAATATACATTTCACAACTTTATTTATTTAATCACATTAAAAAAATGGTATGAAAGCCAAGGAACAAAAAAAAAAGAACAAAACGATTTAAAAAACGGTAAACTGACCCGAATGGTCTGACTTTAAAAATAAAAACCAGAACAAAAATGTTTTAAAACGGAAAAATAGTTGATCAAAATGATCTGAAATGAAAAAAAATAATAAAATAAAATGATTTAAAACAGACAAAAACATAAATTAACCCTTTCGCTGCTGAGGCATTTCACGGCTTCCCTTCACGCCTGTGTTCCTCACTGCGGTCTGCTGCTGAGCTAATTTTTAACAGTTTCGCTCCTCTTGTTTAAACGCGTTTTGAAGCCTTCTTTTATAATATGACCCAGACATGTTATATATCGTTCTTTCTGGCAGACTCGGCAGATGATTCATAATATATCATTATCATATGTATGCGTCATGTCCTGTCTGTATATTATAACAAAAAATGCAATAAAATTAGAATTTTCAATGTTTGTTTTACAAGGTGTAAAGTGTTTTTTTCACATTTTAACATGCGTGTGTTTGCGGTTATATTTTATGAGTTGCGTTTGTTAAAAAAAATTGAAAAGGGGACTTGTTATATTTTTTTGGGTGACAATTACACTATTTTTAACAAACGCACCCCATACAAAAATCCTTAGTGCAGCATCATTGTTCACATTATAATTGAAATGGGAACAATATTGCTGCATTAACAAAACAAAACAAAAAACCTGTATTATTTTTTTTTTATTATTTAATTTTTTTAAAATTTTTAACATTGTCATGTTTGGTATTGTTGGAAAGGCCATGCTCTGGTCGATCCAAAGATACCAAACATTAACCAACCGATAGCTGCCGCGGATCGGGAGATAGGGGTTCCAATGAACCCCCTATCTCCACCATTGGTCACAGTTAGGGGTTAACTCCAAAACTGACGTCATTGTGACGAGGTCTTGGGACTGTCAGCAGCTGCTGTTCCCCCACGCTGTTGTCTTCCTGCAAAGACGTGACCATGTTGGCGGGCAGCGTCTTAGCGGGCAGCGGTGGGAGAGAGAGAGCTCATAGCTGGGAGGAGGTGTTGTGTGAAGCTGCAAACAGGGACAAATAAACTAGACCTGAGCCGCACTAAGGATCTTTGGGTTGTGTCAGAGAAGACTTCACGCAGTGCTGCCATCAATATTTTTTGATAAATTCTTGGTTATACTATGAATGTGACTGTGGACAAAAATCCGTGTTGTTGTGACATCGCCTAAGCTTAACAAAAAACCAGGCCACGTCGGTAATCAAATCTCAAGGCCGTACAACAAGGTTGTGTTAGTGTGTGACATTTTTTGGCCAGGCAGGAAGTGTAGAATGTGCAGTCACATTCATGGCCAAAAATATATTGAGAAATTTATGACAAAGGGTCCATAGAAATGTCAATACATTTATGTACATATAATTTTAACAGTGTGGAAACCAAGCAATACATATTAACTTATTAAGTAAGGAAAAGCAACGCACACAAACAGGAAAATAGTGAAAAAATAGAAAATTTATTTACAACATATGAACATAGGGAAGGGAACATGCCAAGGATGGCAAACTGCCCAACAATTTACTGGCATTTGAGGAGATGTTGGAGCTGGTCCGCATCTTGGATTGCAAAGATTACGATTGCTGTAAGGGCCCTTACGGCAGGAAGAATAACACCCGCAAGGATCGTATCCTTGAAAAGCTACGCACCAACATCCTGGAGCTGTTCGGGAAGGACTGGACGAAGGACCATCTCTGAAAACGCTGGTCCGACCTCAAGGCACGCGAGCAGGAGCAGCTGAGGCACATTCTGGAGGAGGCTGCCACTGGTCTCACTGCTGCTCCAGGAGGTCTGCGGCATTGTTAATGTGCTCCCGCAGTTCCTGGAGCAGTTCCTGTAGGGAGTTGATGGCGGTAGCTGCCAGGCGAAGCTCGCCGATCGCCTCCCGTCGGCGTCTGGCTTCTCCTTCTATATATCCAATAAATGAAAGAAGGAAAATACAGTAAGTAAAGCAGGTTTCTATTTTTGACTGAAAGTCTTGAAAAAATATAACAGTAGTATATACCAGAGCTGGCGGCCTCCTGAGGCTCCGACTCCTCTGACTCCTCCCCCACCACCACCGTCAGCATATCCAGTGCTATATGTAAGAAATTAAAGAAATAAAAAATACAGTAAACAACAAAACTGATTTATTTTTTAACAAAAGTCGATACAAAATACAACAGTAAAAAAAAAAAACCTGGACTGGCGGCCTTCTGCTGCACCGGCTCCCTCTCTCCATCATCGCCATCCTCCTCTTCCTCCTCCTGCTCCTCTTGTGCTATACATAAAAAAATTTAATTAAAATACAGTAAACAAAAAATGTTTCTGTTTTTGACCAAAAGTCGTTGCAAAATAAAACAGTATATACCAGCGCTGGTGGACGCCCGTGGCTCCTCCTCCTCCTCCACTGTGGCACTGGTCCCTGCCCGGGCAGATTCTGCGGCCTTCTTCTTCCTGTCTTCTGCCAAATCCAAAAAATAACACGTAAATAATGAAGACTGGAAAAAATGGTATATCTATACAATATATTGCCGAAAGTATTGCGACACCCCCCCTACTACCAGCTTGACACACCACTACTCCCATCTCATAGTTCTAAAGTCACAAAATATTTATTTATTTCCTCTGCACAGACATATATTACCGTTCATTTATATATTTTTTTCAGAAGTAAACATTACGTTTATTCAATAAAAACTATTATTTGTGTTGTGTGCGTACAAAGCGCATTGTGCGACTGCTTTTAGTTATTTTATAGAAGGCCTCAGCCTCAGTTTCACTTTCAGTTTCTGTGAATAAAACTGGATATTGCAGAAACAACAACAGAAATCCACCATTTTGTTTTGAAATTTGCATCTAAAGCATTCAATGACACTGCTGCAGCAAACTGAATCGCAGCGCTGCAACAATTC
The DNA here is from genome assembly GCA_009667805.1 of Leptobrachium leishanense. NCBI lineage: Eukaryota > Metazoa > Chordata > Amphibia > Anura > Megophryidae > Leptobrachium > Leptobrachium leishanense. Next base: position 56,791 of record RXON01001735.1, on the reverse strand, counting down.
AGCAGCTGCTGAGGCTGTATTGAAGGCGGCTCTGTTTGGATGCACTTACAGAAGAACTACATGTCCCATCCTATTACTTAGCAGAGACGCAGAGATTTTTATTGATGCGCAGGTGGGAGCCAATATTGGGCAAGCTGCGGGTCTTCTCGTATGCATCACTCAATCACAACAACCTCCCCCCCAGCACACTACAGTACACACAGTGCCAAAAGAAATCCAGCATTGTAATTTCATCTACATACATCAAATATCACAATTTTCACGAATACGTAAAATCACAAAAAGGAAGAGTTATGGCAAAAATGCATGTATGACGAGTCGTGAAAACGCAAAGCTATACACAATCACATTGCATGAAAAAAGGACTAGATAAATCAGCGTATTTCTGTGCACATTTGCACATGCAAGCACATTATTATTATTATACAGGATTTATATAGCACCAACAGTTTGTGCAGCGCTTTACAATATAACATGACACTTACGTTTCGCTATGACGCGGCGGATGCGTCTCAGCTGCTCCTGCTCACGTACTTTCAAATCAGACCAGCGTTTCCTGAGCTGGTCCTTTGTCCTGTCCTTCCCGAATAACTCCAAAATGGTGGTGCGTAGCTTCTCTAAGATACGATCCTTCCTGGCGTTAGACTTCCTGCGGTAAGGGCCCTTACTGCAATCATAATCTTTGCTATCAAAGATGCGTACCAGCTCCAACATCTCTTCAAACGCCATATTGGGGGCCCGTTTCTTCCTGGGTGGTGGTTCATCATGGAGAGATGATGACGAGGTGCTTGAATGGCACTCCTCTCTTTCAGCGGCCATTATGATGAATAATAAAAACAATATTTTGTTCAAAAAGTTGTCAATAAAACTGGCTCAATAAAGTTACGACATCCGCGCGCGCGCGCATGCGCGACCCGCGGACGAATCGGATCTGACCCAAATACGAAAATTCTTATCGGATCATTGGAAACAATAAAAAATTTTACAGAATCAGCGATATAACCGATACTAGTTAAATATACGATGTCCAGACTTACCGAAATGGAACCAAAATCCCGAATGGAACTGAAATCATGAATAGAGGGAAAATAAATTTCGATTTGACACATTTCAAGTCCATTCGAAAATTCCGAAAAATTTTCGATTTGGTAAATTTTTCGTTTTTTCGGAAAGTCTGTTCTCGTTTCAAAGCAATAGATTTCGATTTGACACATTTCAAGTCCATTCGAAAATTCCGAAAAAATTTTGATTTGGTAAATTTTTAGTTTTTTCGGAAAGTCTGTTCTCGTTTCAAAGCAATAGATTTCGATTTGACACATTTCAAGTCCATTCGAAATTCCAAAATTTTTTCGATTCGGCTCGGAAAACAGTTCGGATTCGACTTTTTCGGATCTAAAAATTTTCGGAATTTCGGCCGCATCGAAAGACCCGAATCGGGAAATTTCGTGAAAATTCCGAAATTCCGAAACCCGAAACGCACATCCCTAGTTTCATCCTGTCCTTCCTCTGTGAGGGCAAGATGAGCTCTGCAACCTTACCCTTGTATCGTGGATCAAGAAGGGTTGCCAACCATTAATGATCCTTCTCCTTGATAGCACAAATCCTGGGGTCCTTTAGCAGGCTTTGCAGGATAAGGGAGCCCATGCAGCGTAGGTTGGAGGTGGCGTTAGCTTCCGAGTGTTCCTGGTCGCTGAGGATGACCGTATCATGCACTACCTCCACCCAGCTACGTACTAGTCCTTTATGTTTCTGGGGACACAAAACCCTCCCTTGAGGAATCCCCACCTTAAATGTCCCCACAACTTAAAGGAACACTTTAATAAAAAAATCACCCCCCCCCCGTTTTTTAATCTTAATCTATCCCTACTCCCTTAATAAATCGTTAGTTTTTTTTTTTTTGTAACTTTAATACTTACCCTAAAATCCTCTTGTTTCCAGCGGTCTCTTTTTTTTTCTTCATACTCACCTCCCTCCTCTTCCACTCCCGTCCTTCTTGCGTCTTCTTGCCTTCTGGTTTACGTGAGAAGCGCGCATGCGCGCCTCTCACGTAAGCCAGCCAATCGGCAGGCTTCCTCCCGGCTCCCTCTGAGAATTAGTGTTGCTCGCAAGAGGATGCGCGCAACACTAACCCTCAGCCGCTGCCTCCAGGTACTGCGGTGAGTTGGAGACGTCATCGCGCTGAAAGCACGATGACGTCTCCTACTCGGCAAAAGTCGGCAGAAGCGGGAAATATGATTCCCGCTCTGCTGACTGACAGCTGGGAGGGTGGAGTAAACTCCTCCGCCTCTCTCAGCTGTTTTCAGCTTTTTCAGCTGATTTATTTATTTATTTATTTATAAAGGATTTTACCAGCAAGGATACATTGAGATTTCTATCGTTTTCAAGTATGTCCTGGGTTTGGCTGAGCGGAGGGAGGGGGGACAGAGGGCAGCATACTCTGGGCATCATGACCACCTAAAAAAGCTTAGGTGGTCATGTTGCCTAGAGTGTCCTGGAACGGATCAACGCTACCCTGCACTGGTAGATCCGCCGTCAGCGCCGAGCTTGTCTGGAGGTGTAGAGTCAGGGGTAGCGGGATGTATGAATTTGGCGGTGATTAAGCGCTTTTGCACGATCCTTGAAGCGTTGCGGTTCCCCAAGCCCTGTTATCCCCAATTACTGCCCGAGGCAGGAGTAAAGGTTCAAACAGGTACCAGTTTATTTAACATCATGGGGGATACAGGGGTATTTATGGGGAAAGAAACCATTGTTCTCCCATGACCCGCCCTCAGTCCTCCTGCGGTGATCTTTACCTTTGCCTCGAGCCATTGCCCAATCTGCCTTGGTTAACCTGGGGGACCCCTGCGGTGCGCAGCCCTTATCTCGGGTCTCGGCACCAGCTCGTCTGTCCCCGCCTCCCAGAACCTCTCTCTGTCCGGGCAGCGCCCGGCCCCCCCTGTGGTGTGAGTGCTCCTTTGTCCTGGCGGCTCCCTGTGGCTTTCAGCCCGAGTTTGGGGTTTTACCAGGGATTTCGGGGTGATCCCCTGGGAGCGGCGGTACGCTGGGGGTACAGCCTAGCAGCTCGGGTCCGGGGGCTGGTGCAGTCCAAAAAGCACCCTGATCGGATCAACGGAGCCCGAGCTGTGGAGGGGGAAAGTCCGACGGCTGTACCCGAGCAAGAGTCACTGTTTGCCAGCCGCGCTCCCGGTGAGGGATCCCTGGTCGGCGTTCGGGTTTCCTGGGGCGCTTCGTTCTGAAATTTGCACCCCCGTAAGAACCTATTTTTAGGAGCATACTGGCCAAGTAGCGCTCTTCTGCGTTGTTTCCACGCTGCGGGGCAAGTTTGGGCAGCTTGGCAGAGACAGTTAGTGGCGGCTCGAGGCATTCACACACCGGGCATCTTCCCGGGGCTGTGGACAGGCGGGGAACAGGTCACCAATGGGGATAATTACAGGGGGAACTTATAAAAATACAACCTAACGAATTATTTAATACACCAAATCAACATTTTAAAAATTTGTACCGCGCTACGGTATAGTGGCGGCCGTTCCGTCACATGTCCCTTTAAACATTCCTCCTCCTGTCTGATAAGAGGACCCACAGTTATGCTGTCTGCGTAAAGACTGGGGCCCTGAGAGCTAGGGAAGTCCTCCTCTTCCTCCCGCTGCTCTGCCTCTAGTGCCACATCTATAATTCCCCGCAGAGTGTGCTCCAGCAGGAACACTAAAGGAATTGTGTCACTGATGCATGAACTGTCCCTGCTCACCATCCTTGTTGCCTTCTCAAATGGTGACAGTACAGTGCATGCATCCTTGATCATCAGCCACTGCAGGGGGGAACCAAGTTGACCTGAACCTGTCCTTGTGCCATACTCACACAGGTACTCATTGATGGCCCTCTGCTGCTTGTGCAGACGCTGCAGCATTTCCAATGTCGAGTTCCACCTGGTGGGCATGTCACAGATCAGACGGTTTGTGGGAAGGTGGAATTCTCTTTGAATTTCTGCCAGGCGAACACTTGCTGGGAATGACCGTCTGAAGTGGCTGCAGACTTTTCTGGTCTGGCTGAGAAGCTCTGCCAGCCCTGGGTACCTGGTTAGGAAATGCTGTACCACCAGATTTAGGACGTGTGCTAGGCATGGTACATGTGTCAACTTACCCAGGCGTAGGGCGGAGAAAAGGTTGCTGCCATTATCACAGACAACCATTCCCAGCTATAGCTGGCGTGGTGTTAACCATCTCTGCATCTGCCCCTGCAGAGCTGACAGAATTTCTGGCCCGGTGTGGCTCCTGTCCCCTAAACAAACCAGCTCAAGCGCAGTATGGCATCTTTTTGCTTGAGCCATTGCGTAGCCCCTGCCGCGCTTAGTTTAACTGCCACTACGCCAGAGACAGAGAAGGAGGAGGAAGAGGTGGTGGGGCAGACAGACCTCATATAAGCAGCTTTCTGGAGGCGTTGTGGGTGAACAAGCTCCAGCACAGAGCCCTGTCCTTGATCCCTCCCAGCTGCAAGCAGAGTTACCCAGTGTGCCGTGAAGGAAATGTAACGGCCCTTTCCATGCTTGCTGGACCACGTGTCTAAAGTAATGTGCACCTTGCTGCTTACTGTCTTTCCCAATGACTCAATAACATTGTCTTCCACGTGCTGGTATAGTGCTGGAATGGCCTTCCGTGAAAATAACTGGCATTTTTGAACTTGCCACTGTGGTACAGCACATTTGTCAAATTCAAGCAAGGAGGCATAGTCCACCAGCTGGAAAGGCAGCAGCTGTAATGTGAGTAATTTTGCCAACCTGTCATTTAGACGCTGTGCAAGGGGATGGTTGGGACTATATTTTTTGTTATGCTGCAGCAGCTCGGGCAATGAAATCTGACTGCGTAAATATGCAGCTGATGGGATGCTTGTGACGGGACGGCCGCCACTATACCGTAGCGCGGTACAAAATTTTAAAAAGGTTGTTTTAGTATGGTATATTAAAGAATTCATTAGGTTGTGTTTTTATAAGTACCCCCTGTAATTCTCCCCATGGTTGACCTGTTCCCCGCCTGTCCAGAGCCCCGGGAAGACGCCCCGTCTGTGAATGCCTCGAGCCGCCGCTGACTGTCTCTGCCAAGCCGCCCAAACTTGCCCGCTTTGCCCCGCAGCGTGGAAACCACGCAGAAGAGCGCTTCTTGGCCAGTATGTTCCTAAAAATAGGTTCTTACGGTGGTGCGAATTTCAGAACGAAGCGCAGAACGGGCACGACCACCCGCTTGCCTACATCAGCCGGAAACTTTTACCCAGGGAGGTAGCTTATGCGGCCACCGAGAAGGAGTGCCTGGCCCTGGTATGGGCCCTGAAGAAATTGCAACCGTATCTGTATGGGCGCTCCTTCACAGTCCTCACGTACCACAACCCCCTGGTATGGCTGAACCGGGTGGCCGGGGACAACGGCAGGCTCTTGCGGTGGAGCCTGGCCCTCCAGCCCTTCAATTTTACCATCCAGTACCGGCCTGGGAAGCAAAATGGCAATGCGGACGGACTATCCCGCCAGACTGAGCTTTAAACTTAGGGTGGGTGGAGGCCATGGACATCCCCAAGCGAGCGGACCCGAAGAGGGTCTCACCGGGTCTGCCATCTGGAAACTTGGGGGAGATGTGTGACGGGACGGGCGCCACTATACCGTAGCGCAGTACAAAATTTTAAAAAGGTTGTTTTAGTATGGTATATTAAAGAATTCGTTAGGTTGTGTTTTATAAGTTCCCCCTGTAATTCTCCCCATGGTTGACCTGTTCCCCGCCTGTCCACAGCCCCGGGAAGACGCCCGGTGTGACGGAACGGCCACCACAGGATTTATTTAGTTTAATTTCGGAGCACCAGGGTGAGGAGGCAGTCGGCCCCTCTCCCCAGCTGCAGAACGCATCCCAGGCCTCAACTGCTACAGAGGAGGTGACTATCCTGCAGCCGCAGCGCAGCATGTTGTCCGGGGAAAAGACAGAGGACTCAGCAAGTACCGTTCCTGCAGAACCTGCAGCGGAGCAGAGTGACCAAGTGCTTCAGACACCTACCAAGGTCAGTGGAAGTGCACCGGTGGATGGGACTGCGGTCTCCACCAACGAGAGCTGTCAGGACAGCGGTCCACTGTGGAAAGAGGAGTACTGGAAGACAATGGGTGAGATTGAGGCCCACCCAAGCAGATGGCCAGAGGGCTCACCAGGAGACCCATAGTCCCAATGGAGTGCTCCTGCTCAGGGATGGGTGGAGGAGCTAGCGACAATGTCATGGCCCGCCAAGGAAGAGGCTGCGGTCCTTTCCACGGAGCCCAGGAGATGTGGGGCAGTTTGCCCAGATTCACTGCTTGCATCAGCAGGCACTTCAGCGAGTGACAAGGACAATTTATGTATGGGGGAGCGGTTCCCCAACCCAGCAGCAGAGCTGGCACCAGGACAGAGGTCGGCTACCCTCTGCCCCCAGCTGGAGGCTCCAGAAACCGGGGAGAATATCGGGTGCCAGACGAGGGAGGGGGAGACTCAGACCCCCCCTTGCCAATTGCTGGCGTACACGGCAGGGAACCCCAACCAAACGCTCCTACCCACGTATGGATAGAGGAGCGGGGGACAGCGGACATGCTACGGCCTGCTGTGAATGAGGCTATGGTCCGTTCCACGGTGCCTGAGAAGTGCAGGTCAGCTAGCCCGGGGCCCTGGCAGGTGGCATCAGGGATCAAGGATAGCCATTCATACATGGGGGAGTGGCCCCCCACTTCAGCGGAAAAACTGTCACCGCGGCAGAGGACCGCTAACCTCTACCCCTGCCCTGCCACTGCAGAACTTGAGGAGAAAGAGGAGAACTACCTTCTCACCGAGGAGCCCCAGGGACTGACCATCTGCTCTTCTCCTGGAATACAGACCAAGCTCCTGGCCTCCACTGCTACGCAGGAGGCAGAGAGCCTACAACTTCAGCACAGCATGCCATCTGGGCCGGAGAAAGCATCAGACTAGGCAAGTACAGTTCGTCAGGAGCTATCAGCAGAACGCAGTGCCGGTGATGGTGCATCGCATTACGAGTTCCAGGGTGGGGAGTCAGTTGGTCTCCTTCCACAACAGCAGCGGCTACCCCAGGTAGAGAGTACTGGCGGTACCTCTCCCCAGCGACAGGTAATAATCCCGGAAGGGGAGATGGCAGGTCTTGCTCCCCAACGTTTTGAGCCCCAGCTTGAGGGTGGAGGTGGCCCCTGTGCCAAGCAACGGCATGCTGCTGCTCCCGTTCCCCAGGATGTGGTAGACTCCCATTGTGGAATTGTTGATGGTGCTGGGATTTGCAACTGGGTGACCCCGAGACGCTGGGCAGACGGCCCACATCCACAACCACTTTTTCTGGAGACACCGGTCACCCCATCTCACACCCAGCTTCTGACCGAGGCACCAGGAAAGGGTGCTATCGGCCTGTTTTTTCCCGCGGCTGACTGTGGCACCGGGAGAAGGTACAGGCGGTACCCCTCCCCAGCGGGTCATTTCCCCAGGAAATGGTGTCAGCACGGCTGCCCACCAGCGAGGGGCTAGGAGACCAGGAAGAGAAAAAGCCCTCAACGTCCCACCAGGGCCGGTTGTTTCCCCATGGCAGGGTACCAGCCTTGGGTGTCTGTATGGTCCGTCGGATACTGGTCCAAACCAAGGGGGCAGTTGGAGAAGCCCGGGGGCCAGCCTCTTCCCTACGGACTATGGACCGAAAGACTATCGGGGGTTGGCAAAGCATTGCCCCAGCAACCCAAACTTGAGACTTTTTAAAAGACACTTACACCTGTACATCCCCAGGCGGACCCGTAGAGGGTCACTGGGTCTGCCATCATGAGACTGGGAGAGCTATGTGACGGAACGGCCGCCACAGGATTTATTTAGTTTAATTTCATTCTTATTTTGTTATATTTCGTTTACCCTTTACTTATAGAAACTAATTTCCTTTGGTAGATTTAATGTAAAACTGTTGCTAGACTTCTAATTAATAATTTTTTCCCCTGCACCATCCTGCCAGTTTATGCTCAGTTATATTGTGTGGTTTTAAATGTATTGTCAATTGCTCATTTTTAGTTTTAAATAGACTTATATTTCTTTAGTTAAATGTGTTTTTTAAAAACCCTACCTGCCACTAGTGTCAAATGCTTTCCTTTGAATAGAATATACAATAGGTTGAGTAACTTGTGGATTATGCAAAAGTGCTTTCTGTTTGGCTATCTGTTATCTGTTTACCTGTTCTGAAGGGTTGGGAGTCACATTGTCTCAGCCACCCACTATCTGATTCCCTTTACAATGGGTTATGTAAATCACCGTATGTGATCACTGTGAGGTCAATACTTCATCTGTATACCACCAGTGGACCCAAGTGAAGACTGAGAGGACCTGAGAGAAGCCTGCAATCTTGGAACCAACCAATCAGAACCTGGGCTATGGCTAGCCCCTGTGCAGAATTCACTCCAGGGGTCTGGGGGCGGGCATGGGAGAGAACAGTGGGACTGTACCATATAAAAAGACCGTGTATGTTCTGCTTTTGATTAAAAACTCATTCCTGTTTGAACCTTTACTCTTGCCTCGGCTAGTAATTGGGGATAACAGGGCTGGGGGAACCGCGACGCTGCAAGGACCGTGAAAAGAAATGCTGGATCACCGCCGAATCCCTACCGCCCGCTACCCCTGACTCTACATCCCCCAGACCAGCTCTGCGCTGACGGCGGATCTACCCGGGCAGGGTAGCGGGCATCCGCTACACCCGGTCTGTGAATGCCTCGAGACGCCTCTGACTGTCTCTGCCAAGCCGCCCAAACTTGCCCGCCTTGCCCTGCAGCGTGGAAACCACGCAGAAGAGAGCTTCTTGGCCAGTGGGCTCCTAAAAATAGGTGCTTACGGGGGTGCGAATTATAGAACGAAACACCCCGAGAAACCCGAACGCCGACCAGGGATCCCTCGCTGGGAGCGCGGCCGGCAACCAGTGACTCTTGTCCGGGTACAGCCGCAGGACTTTCCCCCTTCGCAGCTCGGGCTCCGTGGATCCGATCCGGGCGCTTTTTGGACTGAACCAGCCCCCGGACCCGAGCTACCAGGCTGTACCCCCAGCATGCCGCCGCTCCCAGGGGATCACCCCGAAAACCCTGGTAAAACCCCGAACTCGGGCAGAAAGCCACAAGGAGCGCTCACACCACAGGGGGGGCCAGGCGCTGGCCAGACAGGGAGAGGCTCTGGGAGGGGGGGACAGACGAGCTGGCGCTGAGACCCGAGATAAGGGCTGCGCACTGTAGGGGTTCCCCCAGGTTAACCAAGGCAGATTGGGCTATGGCTTGAGGTACAAACAAAGATCACCACAGGAGGACTGAGGGCGGGCCAGGGGAGAACAATGGTTTCATTCCTCCTAAATAACCCTGTATTCTCCATGTTGAATTAAACGCATTCCTGTTTGAACCTTTACTCTTGCCTCGGCTAGTAATTGGGATAACAGGGCTTGAGGAACCGCGACGCTGCAAGGACCGTGGAAAGAAACGCTGGATCACCGCCGAATCCCTACCGCCCGCTACCCCTGACTCTACACCCTCAGACCAGCTCGGCGCTGACGGCGGATCTACCCGGGCAGGGTAGCGGGGATCCGCTACAATGCTGTCACATTCTGAGGAAGGACCTGGTACACCCATTACTGTAGCATCATCCCTGTCAGTGGAGATTAAAGGCAATGACATGGCAGGACATATAGTGAGGGTAGATACAGATGAGGATGAGGACTGTGACAGAACACGCCGTCACTGTGCGAATTGGAGGGGGCTGTGCGCTAGCCTCCTGCCCAGAGACTGTGGCCCGAGAAAGAAAATATTGGGGAACTGGTGGACCTTTGAAATAAATTGTGGTTTTCACTGTTTTATAGATATGCCAGTTAACTAAAGATTTCTGATGTCTGTGTGTTATTCCCTGTATAGTGTAGATCTCTGTATTAGTACCTTCTATTGTGTAAATTCTCTCAGTAAGAAATTCCTTTTGTTTACCCTAGCTTTCTCCTTCCCCCATTCTCCATTGAGTTCCTGCACGTGTGCTTTTAGACAACAGCGCTCTGCACCTGAGCAGCTCTGAGTTCTGATGCCTTGGACTGGCTACGGTTGCTCATAGAGGACGTTGTGACGGAACGGCCGCCGAAGGATTTATTTAGTTTAATTTCATTCTTATTTTGTTATATTTCGTTTACCCTTTATTTATGGAAACTAATTTCCTTTGTTAGATTTAATGTAAAACTGTTGCTAGACTTCTAATTAATCATGTTTTTCCCCTGCACCGATCCTGCTAGTTTATGCTCAGTTATATTGTGTGGTTTTAAATGTATTGTCAATCGCTCATTTTTAGTTTTAAATAGACTTATATTTCTTTAGTTAAATGTGGTTTTTAAAAACACTAACTGCCACTATAGTCAAATGCTTTCTTTCGTATAGAATTTACAATAGGTTTGTGTAATTTGTGGATTATGCAAAGGTGCTTTCTCTTTGTTTATCTGTTATCTGTTTACTGGTTCTGAAAGGCTGGGAGTCACATTGTCTCAGCCACCCACTATCGGATTCCCTTTACAATAGGGATGTGCACCGATTTTTTTTTTGATTCGATTCGATTTGATTTTTCGAATTTTTAAACTTTTCGATTCGGCTCGTTTCGACTGCTTTCTGTTTCGATTCGGTTCGGCTCGATTCGGTTTTCGGGTACATTTATTTTTCGGAATATCGACCATTTTTCGTATTTTCGGGTAACTTCACTAGGTTTCTGTATCGACTTTTCGTTATTTCGGAACTTTTCGTTTTTCGGAATTGTACATGGTTTTCGGCATATCGCCAATTTTTAGTTTTTCGGAATTTTTCGTTTTTTCGGAACGTCTGTTCTCATTTCAAAGCTGTCTAACTCTATTCGTTTTGATGAAAACTACTATGGTTTACTTTTTTAATACTACTTTATATATTTTTTATAATAAATTTTTGGTTTGTTTTTCGGATCCAATAATTCATTCTGTCGATACGATAATTCTGGCGATTCTATCGTGTTTTTTTAATTAACCCTTTCGCTGCTGAGGCTTTTCCCACCTCTGTGCTGAGCTCATTTTTACCGGTTTTGCTCATCATGTTTAAACGTGTTTTGAAGGCTTATTTTAGTATATGACACAGACATATTATATATCATTCTTTCCGTCAGACTCGGCAGATTCATATTATGTGATTATTATATGTATACGTCATGACCTGTCTGTATATTATAACAAAAAATGCAATAAAATATGATTTTTCAATAATTTACAACGTGTAAAGTGATTTTTTTTCACATTTTAACATGCGAGCAATTGCGGTTATATTTTGTATGGGGTGCGCTTCTTAAAAAAATTAGAGATGGGGTCTCGTTGCAATTTTTTTTTGGTGAAAATTACAAAAATTTTAACAAACGCACCGCATACAAAAATCGTTAGTGCAGCATCATTGTTCACATTATAATTGAAATGGGAACAATATTGCTGCATTAACAAACCAAAAAAAAGAAAAAAAAATGTTTATTTTTTTTTTATAATTTTTTTAAAATATTTTTTATTTTTAATTTTTTTACAAACGTTTTTCACATTCGTGTTTGGTATCGTTGGAACGGCCATGCTCTGGCCGAACCAACAATACCAAACTTTAACCCCTAGCTGCCACGGATCAGGAGATAGGTGGTACATTTTGGAACCCCCTATCTCCACCATTGGTGGCAGCTAGGGGTTAACTCCAGGACTGGCGTCATCGTGCTATGCACGATGACGCCAGTCCTCAGGGGGAGTTCCCGGAAGCTTGGCCGACATCCGACATCCTCATGGATATGCCCCAGCTCCTCATGGATATTGCCCCAGCACCTCGTGGATATGCCCCAGCTCCTCGTGGACATGCCCCAGCTCCTCGTGGACATGCCCCAGCTCCTCGTGGACATGCCCCAGCTCCTCGTGGATATGCCACAGCTCCTCGTGGATATGCCCCAGCTCCTCCTGGATATGCCCCAGCACATGGAATGCCCCAGCTCCTCATGGATATGCCCCAGCTCCTCATGGATTTGCCCCAGCACATGGAATGCCCCAGCACCTCATGATAATGGCCCCAGCTCACCTCCGCCGCCTTTTTCGCTCCCTCAGAGCGTCCGGCGGCGCGGAGCTTGGGCGCTCGCCAGGGGGAGCCACGTGACCAGCTGCGATTGGCTGGTGACGTATTTCCTCCAGGCGAGCGCCGAAGCTGCATGCTTCGGACGCTCGCAGGGAGCGAAAAACGCGGCGGAGGGTGAGACACCCGCCCTTAGGGTGACGGTGTCACCCTAAAGGCGGGTGTCACCTGGTGCGGGCCGCACCCCCCGCCCCCACGTAGCGACGCCACTGGTATATACATTTAACGGCCGCACGCCCACGGACTTACTCTATCCAAACAAAGTTCAGAATGATGAGAAACATTGGGACTTTTTGGATAGATTTCGATTTTCGACTATCCAGAAGTTAAAAAAATAAAAATGGTCGAAATCTAATGCAAAAGTCCTGATGTTTCACATCGGGATGTCAGATATTAATAGGCTTGTGCACCGATTTTTTTTTCGGTTCGATTTGTTCTGATGTTTAAAATTTTCGATTGTGTACATTTTTTTTGAATATCGACCATTTTTCGTATTTTCGGGTCACTTTGCTCGTTTTTTGTATCGACTTTTCGTGATTTCGGAAATTTTCTTTTTTTTCGGAACGTCTGTTCTCCTCGTTTCAAAGTGTCTAACTCTATTCGTTTTGATGTAAAGTACTATGGTTTACTTTTTTATACTTTATATATTTTTTTATAATAAATTTTTGGTTTGTTTTTCGGATCCGATAATTCGTTCTGTTGATACGATAATTCTGGCGATTCTATCGTGTTTTTTTTTTTTATTAAATAAAGATCCTTTTTTTCTTATGAATATACATTTCACAACTTTGTTTATTTAATCACATTAAAAAAATAGTATGAAAGCCAAGGAACAAAAAAAAAAGAACAAAACGATTTAAAAAACGGTAAACTGACCCGAATGGTCTGACTTTAAAAATAAAAACCAGAACAAAAATGTTTTAAAACGGAAAAATAGTTGATCAAAATGATCTGAAATGAAAAAAAATAATAAAATAAAATGATTTAAAACAGACAAAAATATAAATTAACCCTTTCGCTGCTGAGGCATTTCACGGCTTCCCTTCACGCCTGTGTGCGGCACTGCGGTCTGCTGCTGAGTGCTGAGGTAATTTTTAACAGTTTCGCTCCTCTTGTTTAAACGCGTTTTGAAGCCTTCTTTTATAATATGACCCAGACATGTTATATATCGTTCTTTCCGGCAGACTCGGCAGATGATTCATAATATATCATTATCATATGTATGCGTCATGTCCTGTCTGTATATTATAACAAAAAATGCAATAAAATTCGAATTTTCAATGTTTGTTTTACAAGGTGTAAAGTGTTTTTTTCACATTTTAACATGCGAGTGTTTGCGGTTATATTTTATGAGTTACGTTTGTTAAAAAAAATTGAAAAGGGGACTTGTTATATTTTTTTGGGTGACAATTACACTATTTTTAACAAACGCACCCCATACAAAAATCCTTAGTGCAGCATCATTGTTCACATTATAATTGAAATGGCAACAATATTGCTGCATTAACAAAACAAAACAAAAAAACTGGTATTTATTTATTTAATTTTTTAAATTTTTTAACATTGTCATGTTTGGTATTGTTGGAAAGGCCATGCTTTGGTCGATCCAAAGATACCAAACATTAACCAACCGATAGCTGCCGCGGATCGGGAGATAGGGGTTCATTGGAACCCCTATCTCCACCATTGGTCACAGTTAGGGGTTAACTCCAAAACTGACGTCATTGTGACGAGGTCTTGGGACTGTCAGCAGCTGCTGTTCCCCCACGCTGTTGTCTTCCTGCAAAGACGTGACCATGTTGGCGGGCAGCGTCTTAGCGGGCAGCGGTGGGAGAGAGAGAGAGCTCATAGCTGGGAGGAGGTCTTGTGTGAAGCTGCAAACAGGGACAAATAAACTAGACCTGAGCCGCACTAAGGATCTTTGGGTTGTGTCGGAGAAGACTTCACGCAGTGCTGCCATCAATATTTTTTGATAAATTCTTGGTTATACAATGAATGTGACTGTGGACAAAAATCTGTGTTGTTGTGACATCGCCTAAGCTTAACAAAAAACCAGGCCACGTCGGTAATCAAATCTCAAGGCAGTACAACAAGGTTGTGTTAGTGTGTGACATTTTTTGGCCAGGCAGGAAGTGTAGAATGTGCAGTCACATTCATGGCCACAAATATGTTGACAAATTTATGACAAAGGGTCCATAGAAATGTCAATACATTTATGTACATATAATTTTAACAGTGTGGAAACCAAGCAATACATATTAACTTATTAAGTAAGGAAAAGCAACACACACAAACAGGAAAATAGTGGAAAAAATAGAAAATTTATTTACAACATATGAACATAGGGAAGGGAACATGCCAAGGATGGCAAACTGCCCAACAAGTTACTGGCATTTGAGGAGATGTTGGAGCTGGTCCGCATCTTGGATTGCAAAGATTACGATTGCTGTAAGGGCCCTTACGGCAGGAAGAATAACAACCGCAAGGATCGTATCCTTGAAAAGCTACGCACCACCATCCTGGAGCTGTTCGGGAAGGACTGGACGAAGGACCATCTCCGAAAACGCTGGTCCGACCTCAAGGCACGCGAGCAGGAGCAGCTGAGGCACATTATGGAGGAGGCTGCCACTGGTCTCACTGCTGCTCCCGGAGGTCTGCGGCATTGTTTATGTGCTCCCGCAGTTCCTGGAGCAGTTCCTGTAGGGCGTTGATGTTGGTAGCTGCCAGGCGAAGCTCGCCGATCGCCTCCCGTCGGCGTCTGGCTTCTCCTTCTATATATCCAATAAATGAAAGAAGGAAAATACAGTAAGTAAAGCAGGTTTCTATTTTTGACTGAAAGTCTTGAAAAAATATAACAGTAGTATATACCAGTGCTGGCGGCCTCCTGAGGCTCCGACTCCTCTGACTCCTCCCCCACCACCACCGTCAGCATATCCAGTGCTATATGTAAGAAATTAAAGAAATAAAAAATACAGTAAACAACAAAACTGATTTATTTTTGAACAAAAGTCGATGCAAAATACAACAGTAAAAAAAAAAAAACCTGGACTGGCGGCCTCCTGCTGCACCGGCTCCCTCTCTTCATCATCGCCATCCTCCTCTTCCTCGTCCTGCTCCTCTTGTGCTATACATAAAAAAATTAAATTAAAATACAGTAAACAAAAAATGTTTCTGTTTTTGACCAAAAGTCGTTGCAAAATAAAACAGTATATACCAGCGCTGGTGGACGCCCGTGGCTCCTCCTCCTCCTCCACTGGGGCACTAGTCCCCGCCCGGGCAGATTCTGCGGCCTTCTTCCTGTCTTCTGCCAAATCAAAAAAATATAACACGTAAATAATGCAGACTGGAAAAAATGGTATATCTATACACTATATTGGCGAAAGTATTGCGACACCCCTCCACTACCCCTCTACCAACTTGACCCACCATTACTCCCATCTCATAGTTCTAAAGTCACAAAATATTTATTTATTTCCTCTGCACAGACATATATTACCGTTCATTTATATATTTTTTTCAGAAGTAAACATTAGGTTTATTCAATAAAAACTATTATTTGTGTTGTGTGCGTACAAAGCGCATTGTGCGACTGCTTTTAGTTATTTTATAGAAGGCCTCAGCCTCAGTTTCACTTTCAGTTTCTGTGAATAAAACTGGATATTGCAGAAACAACAACAGAAATCCACCATTTTGTTTTGAAATTTGCATCTAAAGCATTCAATGACACTGCTGCAGCAAACTGAATCGCTGCGCTGCAACAATTCAGCAGCTGCTGAGGCTGTATTGAAGGCGGCTCTGTTTGGATGCACTTACAGAAGAACTACATGTCCCATCCTATCACTTAGCAGAGACGCAGAGATTTTTATTGATGCGCAGGTGGGAGCCAATATTGGGCAAGCTGCGGGTCATCTCGTATGCATCACTCAATCAAAACAACCCCCCCCCCCAGCACACTACAGTACACACAGTGCCAAAAGAAATCCAGCATTGTAATTTCATCTACATACATCAAATATCACAATTTTCACGAATACGTAAAATCACAAAAAGGAAGAGCTATGGCAAAAATGCATGTATGACGAGTCGTGAAAACGCAAAGCTATACACAATCACATTGCATGAAAAAAGGACTAGATAAATCAGCGTATTTCTGTGCACATTTGCACATGCAAGCACATTATTATTATTATACAGGATTTATATAGCACCAATCAGTTTCCTGAGCTGGTCCTTTGTCCTGTCCTTCCCGAATAACTCCAAAATGGTGGTGCGTAGCTTCTCTAACATACGATCCTTCCTGGCGTTAGACTTCCTGCGGTAAGGGCCCTTACTGCAATCATAATCTTTGCTATCAAAGATCCGGAACAGCTCCAACATCTCTTCAAATGCCATATTGGTGGCCCGTTTCTTCCTGGGTGGTGGTTCATCATGGAGAGATGATGACGAGGTGCTTGAATGGCACTCCTCTCTTGCAGCGGCCATTATGATGAATAATAAAAACAATATTTTGTTCAAAAAGTTGTCAATAAAACTGGCTCAATAAAGTTACGACATCCGCGCGCGTGCGCATGCGCGACCCGCGGACGAATCGGATCTGACCCAAATACGAAAATTCTTATCGGATCATTGGAAACAATAAAAAAAATTACAGAATCAGCGATATAACCGATACTAGTTAAATATACGATGTCCAGACTTACCGAAATGGAACCGAAATCCCGAATGGAACTGAAATCATGAATAGAGGGAAAATAAATTTCGATTTGACACATTTCAAGTCCATTCGAAAATTCCGAAAATTTTTCGATTTGGCAAATTTTTCGGAAAGTCTGTTCTCGTTTCAAAGCAATAGATTTCGATTTGACACATTTCAAGTCCATTCGAAAATTCCGAAAAAATTTCGATTTGGTAAATTTTTCGTTTTTTCGGAAAGTCTGTTCTCGTTTCAAAGCAATAGATTTCGATTTGACACATTTCAAGTCCATTCGAAAATTCCGAAATTTTTTCGATTCGGCTCGGAAACCAGTTCGGATTCGACTTTTTCGGATCTAAAAAATTTCGGAATTTCGGCCGCATCGAAAGACCCGAATCGGGAAATTTCGTGAAAATTCCAAAACACGAAACGCACATCCCTACTTTACAATGGGTTATGTAAATCACTGTATGTGGTCACTGTGAGGTGAAGACTTCATCTGCATACAACCAGTGGACCCAAGTGAAGACTTGAGAGGACCTGAGAGAAGCCTGCAATGGTCTTGGAACCAACCAATCAGAACCTGGGCATGGCTAGCCCCTGTGCAGAATTCACTCCAGGGGTCTGGGGGCGGGCATGGGAGAGAACAATGGGACTGTACCATATAAAAGGACCGTGTATGTTCTGCTTTTCATAAAACATTCTGATTTACCTTCAAACCTGTACTGAGCCACGACTAGTATTTGGGGAGGGCATAATCACTGAAGAAGCCAGCTTTACTGAATCCTTCGCTTCCAGATCATCCAAGGACCACTGCCAATCTCTCTACCACCTTGCTAGCTCGCTACCTGGCTAAGCTCTCCAGCAAGACTCGGCGCCGCAGACGGAGCTACCCCTGCAGGGTAGCTGATCTGCTACAGACGTTGTGCCTCATTTTTGTTGGGCCTTCTCCTCACTTGACTCCTCTGTTCTATCAGGCACCCAGGTGGAGTCAGTGACCTCATCATCATTGTCATCACCCCCTATCTCTTCGTCACTGGAGCCAACCTGGCAATATGCTGCAGCTGCTGGGGGAACATGAGTGCCAGTTCTTTGTGTGTCACTGGTACACCCTCCCTCTAGGCTGATTTTAATCCCTCCCTCAACCTCAGAGATTGAATCAGAGCACTGGAGTTGTTGCACATCCTCAAGCAGCAGGTCACTGTCATTGTATTCAAACAATTTAGCTGACTCCTCCGTGTATGATGGAGAGGCTATGGCAGGAGTAGCTGTGGACATGGAGGCTGAATTAGATGTTTTGGCAGCTGAGGTGGACTGTAAACCACTAAAAGCCTGGCTGGCAGAGTACTCGGAGGATGAGGATGGCCTGGTTAGCCAATCCTGCAAATCCTCTGTATGTTGCTGCTGCTTAAGACGGCTAGCACCAGTTAGGAAGGACAAGCGTGCCCCTGCAGAGGATGCACCACGTCCACGACGACCAGGGGCACAGCCTTCCGACACAGAGGCTGCTTGCCCTCTTATCTGTGTCTGGGAGCGTCTGCCTGTCCTTTTTGGTCTTTCTGACATGGTGAGTGATATATAGATTAAAGATATTCAGAACTATGCTATAACTCAGTGATACACCCTGTCCCTGATAGCTGGCAGTGCCAACACACAGATTAGAGTTCTCAGAACTCTGGTATAAGTCAGTGATACACCCTGATAGCTGGCAGTAGCTGGCAGTGCCAACACACAGATTCAAATTCTCAGAACTCTGGTATAAGTCAGTGATACACCCTGATAGCCTTTGCAGTGCCATCACACATATTAAAATTCCCAGAACTCTGGTATAAGTCAGTGATACACCCTGATAGCTGGCAGTGCCAACACACAGATTCAAAGTCCCAGAACTCTGATATAACTCAGTGATACACCCTGATATGCAACAGTCTCCTCTCTGATTCACTCCTGTAACAAACACACGCTGGGGCTGCAGGGAAGCCTTATATAGTGTGCTGCATGACTTAGCTCTGTGAGCCCATGATTGGGCAAAATTTGGGTGGGTTGACCGCATCCCGAGGCAGCAGGGCCCCTCAAGCAGAAGATTCCCTATGCAACCTTCAAGATGTTCCCCGAAGGGAGCGAAGACATTGACAGGTTCTAGCAAGACTTTGAGAGACATTGTGTGTTGCAGAACGTGGCTGGCAAGGACTGGGTACCCATTCTGGCCAGCAAGTTAACCGGAAGAGCGGCAGAAGCGTACCGGGCGGTAACGGATGAGGACTGCATGGTTTATGAGCGAGTCAAAGAACATCCACTAGCCCGCTACGCTCTCAACCCAGAAGCATACCGTGTGAGATTCCGGGCCTTCGGAAGGGAACAGCTGACTCTTATGCTGAATGGGGCCACCGAATGCAGCAAGCCATCAGCAGCTGGGTCCACAGGTGCCAGACGACCAGTCCTGACCAAATCATTCAGCTGATCCTACTGGAGCAATTCTACAACTATTAGCCCCCGGAGCTCCGCGACTGGGTCCGAGATCGGAGGCCCCTCACACTGCCAGAGACCACCTGCCTGGCTGACGAATACAACAATGCCAGGCGAGACACCGTCACCCCGGCCAAACCACCTCTTCGGATCAACACAAATCTAGCTACACAGCCAATACCTCCGGAGCGAGCACCCCGATACATAGAAACATAGAAACATAGAAAAATGTCGGCAGATAAGAACCTTTCGGCCCATCTAGTCTGCCCAATTACATGGATACTTTACCTGGATTTATCTTTTGTTTAGGATAGCCTTATGCCTATCCCATGCGTGCTTAAATCCAACCACCCCCACAGCCCCAGCGTACCGGCCCGCAATGCTATGGCTGCAATCAGCTGGGACATATTCGGGATCGCTGTCCCCTGAATCAGAGCCAACCATCACCAGCTTGCCCAACTTACTCCCTGGCCCGGATCTGGGTGAGTGTACAGACGCGCTGGAAACCTAAGGCAGATGACTTATGCTTAGCCCATAATGACCTGGTGGACAGGCATCAGGCCTTACAAGCAGCCCACGATTCTTTAGCACTCAAAATGGCTGATATCGAAGACCGCTCGAGGGGCAATAATATTAGGATCAGGGGTATAGCGTAGGAAGTCACCCCAGCGGACTTACATCCATATCTCTTGGAGTTGTTTTTAAACTTTACTACCCGATGCCACGCCACAAGACCTGCTACTGGATTGAGAGCATTGTCTCCCGCCAGCGAAAAATTTCCCTTCCTCCGTGGCCCGTGATGTTATTATACAGCTGCATTTTTTTCATATCAAGGAGGCTTTGATGTCTGCGTCACGGAAATCCATGCCTTTGTCTGCCCCATATGCTGATATATCCTTCTTTGCAGACCTCTCGGCTTTGACCATGTCCAAACGCCGCAAATTCTCCTCTTTTACCAAGCTTCTTCGCAATCACAAGCTGGAGTACAGGTGGGGGTTCCCTACGAAACGCCTAGTCTGGAGAGATGGAACCCTGCATGTTGTTCCCGATGTTGCTACTGGATTACAATTTTTGAAAGAATGGAACATTCTGGCAGATTTCTCGCCTCCACGCGAGCCTTCTTCATCACCGATCAAAGTCTCCCCAGAATGGCACAGAGTTCGGCCTAAGTGATGGGATTCCTTACTCCTTTGGTGCTCCTAATTTTGTTAGGCCTCGTTGGGTGACTTTCCTGCTTTCCACTCTTCTTATGATGGTTTATCCAGCTTCGGAACTTTGAGAAGGTGCAGGAACTGGACACATACTGGTTCATGTTTGTCTCCTTCATTTAACCCCATGGGTTATATGGTATTTCTACCTGATCGCCTCGGGACCTTCTGCTTGTTGTTGCAGCACTTTGGTACTCGCGTTGAGCTCCGAATGGTGTCCGTCCTCTCGCAATCCATTTTTGAGTTTTCCTGAACGTTCTTTATTTTGCACATTTTTTGCTACTTTGGAATGACTCTATTTTGCTGTATTCTAGTGATACAGTGTTGTGATTTTTTTTCTTTATTCTTTCAGTCTTTTTTCTATTTTGTCTGTTACTTTGCTCTTATGGTCCTTGTAACAGATCAGCTAACCTACAGGGGTAGCTCCGTCTGCGGCGCCGAGTCTTGCTGGAGAGTTTAGCCGGGTAGCGAGCTAGCAAGGTGGGAGAGAGATTGGCAGCGGTCCTTGGATGATCTGGAAGCGAAGGATTCAGTAAAGCTGGCTTCTTCAGTGATTATGCCCTCCCCAAATACTAGTGTAGCGCTCACTCCCGGAGGAGCCGCTGAAAATGAACCACGGGTCAGTCTCCCCGCACTAGGGAATAAATATACTCCAACACAGTTGTGGGTTTTTATCATTTAAATAGTTTACTAAAATAATAGGCAGATGTTGAGATACGGTATTCACAGATATTATTACAGTACTTTCGTATTACGGTAAAACGCGTAGCGGAAAAGAACCGAAACACGAGGCGTCGTATTTCGGAAAATAAAATATTCGTAACCGAACATAAAAGAAAATGCAGTTGCACGAATATTCGAAAAAGGACACGTAGCGGAACCCCAGAATATACAATCACTTCGTATCACGGTAAACGCGCAGCGGAAAAGAGAAAAATATATTCGGAACGTATCTTTACCCCTGTTCCGATTCGTAACAAAAATGAGTCCTGCACAGGTTAAGTCCCGGAATGTAAAAGGTGTGTATGTGTGTGTATGGTACCCGGGTACTGTTCAACTGGCCAGTGAATTTACTTAAAGAATGTCTTCGACTAGTCAAGTTGGGGCCCTGTGGACTTTAAAGAGAAAACAGCAGCGTATTCTTTGTATTACAAACAGCCTTGGAGGCCTCTCACCCATCCACCGGTTGCTTTAGGCTCCGCTGACCCAGGACGTCTCTCCGCTCGATCTTGACTGGGAATACTAGCGGCCGGATCCGTTGTCTGACTTCCGTAGCTTGTCCTCGACTTTGGCCCAGCTCACCGCCTGCTCTCTGTACCCGATCAACTTGTGGTGACTCCTTACTCGAGGTCTTCGGTTGGTTCAATCTGCAGCAACTCTGGAACCTTGGAGGGCTCCTTCTCCTTAGGCTGAATCACTCGGTAAAAGAACTGACAGGCTCACTTGCTCTCTGGCCTAGGCCCTCTTACGATCTATGGCACTGCGTCTGCTCTCTCTTGTTCCCTGGCGCGCTCTGGCGTGATCTCCACGAGGCGGAGGATGTAAGTGTCTAGTCCCCACCCACTTCCTGTCCCCTTGCAAAGCATGCCGGGAATTGTAGTCCCAATGTCCAGTGTCTCTGATTGCGATAGTCTCCATCTTGTGGCCAAAAATAGGTACTGCCACAGCAAGATTTTAACACAGCGCTACACTAGTCGTGACTCAGTACAGGTTTGAAGGTAAATCAGAATGTTTAATGAAAAGCAGAACATACACGGTCCTTTTATATGGTACAGTCCCATTGTTCTCTCCCATGCCCGCCCTCAGACCCCTGGAGTGAATTCTGCACAGGGGCTAGCCATGCCCAGGTTCTGATTGGTTGGTTCCAAGACCATTGCAGGCTTCTCTCAGGTCCTCTCAAGTCTTCACTTGGGTCCACTGGTTGTATGCAGATGAAGTCTTGACCTCACATAGACCACATACAGTGATTTACATAAACCATTGTAAAGGGAATCAGATAGTGGGTGGCTGAGACAATGTGACTCGCAGCCTTTCAGAACCAGTAAACAGATAACAGATAAACAAAGAGAAAGCACCTTTGCATAATCCACAAGTTACACAAACCTATTGTACATTCTATACGAAGGAAAGCATTTGACTCTAGTGGCGGGTAGTGTTTTTAAAAAACACATTTAACTAAAGAAATATAAGTCTATTTAAAACTAAAAATGAGCGATTGACAATACATTTAAAACCACACAATATAACTGAGCATAAACTAGCAGGATGGGTGCAGGGGAAAAACATGATTAATTGGAAGTCTAGCAACAGTTTTACATTAAATCTACCAAAGGAAATTAGTTTCTATAAATAAAGGATAAATGAAAAATAACAAAATAAGAATGAAATTAAACTAAATAAATCCTGTGGCGGCCGTTCCGTCACAAAGCTCCCCCAGTCCCATGATGGCAGACCCGGTGAGACCCTCTACGGGTCCGCCTGGGGATGTCCAGGTGCAAGTGTCTTTAAACAGTCTCACGTTTGGGTGGCTGGGCCAATGCGAATAGTTTTTCGGTCCATAGTCCGTAGGGAGGAGGCTGGCCCCCGGGCTTCTCCAACTGCCCCCTTGGTCTGGACCGGTGTCCGACGGACCATACAGACACCTGGGGCTGGTACCCTGCCATGGGGAAACAACTGGCCTGGGTGGGACGTTGAGGGCTTTTTCTCCTCCTGGTCTCCTAGCCCCTCGCTGGTGGGCAGCCTTGCTGACACCATTTTCTGGGGCAATGACCCGCTGGGGAGGGGTACCGCCTGTACCTTCTCCCGGTGCCAAAGTCAGCCACGGGAAAAACAGGCCGATAGCACCCTTTCCTGGTGCCTCGGTCAGAAGCTGGGTGGGAGATGGGGGAACCGGTGTCTCCAGAAAAAGTGGTTGTGGATCTGGGCCGTCTGCCCAGCGTCTCGGGGTCACCCAGTTGCAAATCCCAGCACCATCAACAATTCCACAATGGGAGTCTCCCACATCCTGGGGAACGGGAGCAGCAGCATACCGTTGCTTGGCACAGGGGACACCTCCACCCTCACGCTGGGGCTCAAAACGTTGGGGAGCGAGACCTGCCATCTCCACTTCCGGGATTATTACCTGTCGCTGGGGAGAGGTACCGCCAGTACTCTCTACCTGGGGTAGCCGCTGCTGTGGTGGAAGGAGACCGACTGACTCCCCACCCTGGAACTCGCAATGCGATGCACCATCACCGGCACTGTGTTCTGCTGACAGCTCCTGACGAACTGTACTTGCCCAGTCTGATGCTTTCTCCGGCCCAGATGGCATGCTCTGCTGAAGTTGTAGGCTCTCTGCCTCCTGCGTAGCAGTGGAAGCCAGTAGCTTGGTCTGTAGTTCTGGAGAGGAGCGGATTGTCAGTCCCTGGGGCTCCTCTGTGAGAAGGTAGTTCTCCTCTTTCTCCTCAAGTTCTGCTGTGGCAGGGCAGGGGTAGAGGTTAGCGGTCCTCTGCCGCGGTGACAGTTTTTCTGCTGAAGTGGGGGGCCGCTCCCCCATGTATGAATGGCTATCCTTGATCCCTGACTCCACCAGCCAGGGCCCCGGGCTAGCTGACCTGCACTTCTCAGGCACCGTGGAACAGACCATAGCCTCATTCACAGCAGGCCGTAGCATGTCCGCTGTCCCCCGCTCCTCTATCCATACGTGGGTAGGAGTATTTGGTTGGGGTTCGGGGTTCCCTGCCGGGTACGCCAGCAATTGGCACGGGGGGCCTGAGTCTCCCCCTCCCGCGTCTGGCACCCGATATTCTCCCCGTTTTCTGGAGCCTCCAGCTGGGGGCAGAGGGTAGCCAAGCTCGTCCCGATGCCAGCTCTGCTGCTGGGTTGGGGAACCGCTCCCCCGTACATATATTGTCCTCTTCACGTGCTGAAGTGCCTGCTGATGCAAGCAGTGAATCCGGCCAAACTGCCCCACATCTCCTGGGCTCCATGGAAAGGACCGCAGCCTCTTCCTTGGCAGACCATGACATTATCGCTAGCTCCTCCACCCATCCCTGAGCAGGAGCACTCCATTGGGACTCTGGGTCTCCTGGTGAGTCCTCGGGCCATCTGCCTTGGTGGGCCTCAATCTCACCCATTGCCTTCCAGTTCTCCTCTTTCCACAGTGGACCGCTGTCCTGACGGCTCTCGTTGGTGGAAACCGCAGTCCCATCCAATGGTGCACGTCCACTGACCTTGGTAGGTGTCCGAAGTACTTGGTCACTCTGCTCTGCTGCAGGTTCTGCAGGAACGGTACTTGCTGAGTCCTCTGTCTTTTCCACAGACGACATGCTGCGCTGCGGCTGCAGGATAGTCACCTCCTCTGTAGCAGTTGAGGCCTGGGATGCATTCTGCAGCTGGGGAGAGGGGCCGACTGCCTCCTCACCCTGGTGCTCTCCGAACCAGCAGAAGATCCTGAAAGTAGGTTGGCACCACCGGGTTCTGTTGGCAGCTCTTCTGCCATGTCCATCGGGGTGAGAGCGAGTGGGGGAGTGTCCTCAAACAATCTCCTGTATCCCTGCTCCAGCTCCCACTCTTGGGTGGCTAGCCAGTCCAGATCACTGCTCAGCCCGAGGTCGTCAAGGTGCTCACATTCCCGAAAGTCCCGTATCTCTTCCCATCTCAGTTTAGCTGTAATGCCAAAGAAGGGGTCGTCCTGGAGAGCATCAAATATTAATCCCGGGCCGCCGTAGTCATAGCCCTCCGTAGGATCTTTCCTCTCCAACTTTGGACACAGGTTGGCAGCATACCATTCCAGTGCCCGGTACCCGTCCTCCAGCCATAGCTCCGTCTGGATCAGCTTCTCCAGTTGGGATAGTCTTTCTACCTGGGGTTGCACTCCTAGGAATGGCACCCGCAGGTCCCACAGTCTCCAGTATTTCTCACCCAAGGTAGGAAGAATCTTTCCCAGGTAGTCCTGTTCAAGCTGTAGGATGTCCCTCCAGAGCTTCTGCCGTGCCGAGTCATTATGCCACAACACCTCCTGGCCGAAACCTGGATCACTGTGCTGGTCAGGCGCTTCCATTCCTTGGTCCCAGAACTCCTCTTCCACGACTGCAGGGAGTATCTTCTGGGACGCTGTAGATTCCCCGAGCTGGTACCGCAACTCGGTCACTCTGAGCTGATTGACCCCTGTCAAAACGATGGCGATCACCTCCGCCGAGGGGTTGGCTCCGAACAGGGCCAGCTTCCACTGTACCTCCCGGCGCCATTCTGTGGATTCTGAGTCCTCGTGGAGGGCCAGACTTGCCTGTTCGTCCTCCATCAGGTCCTTGGTGAGGGCAGCCTTTGGCTTACCGCTGACCGCTTTATCCCTGGAGAAGTTCCTTGAGAAGTTCCTTGAGGACCGTGCGCTTCCAGCCGTCGTAGCACTGAGCAATACGGGGTGAACGGCTGTAGGACGGTGTAGCAATCTCTCGAATCCCCGGGTGTCTGAGACCGGGGTCAAGCCAGCGGCTGTATTTCTCCCTGCTGGGCTGGTCTCAGAATCTCCCCAGGTGATGTGCTGCTCCAGGCGCTCGGCGTGTCGCGGTGGCTGAGACCGGGGTCAAGCCAGCGGCTGTATCTCCCCCTGCTTGTCTGGTCTCAGCCGGATCCCAGCGCTGCCAGCCAATGTAACAGATCAGCTACCCTGCAGGGGTAGCTCCGTCTGCGGCGCCGAGTCTTGCTGGAGAGCTTAGCCGGGTAGCGAGCTAGTAAGGTGGGAGAGAGATTGGCAGCGGTCCTTGGATGATCTGGAAGCGAAGGATTCGGTAAAGCTGGCTTCTTCAGTGATTATGCCCTCCCCAAATACTGGTCGTGACTCAGTACAGGTTTGAAGGTAAATCAGAATGTTTAATGAAAAGCAGAACATACACGGTCCTTTTATATGGTACAGTCCCATTGTTCTCTCCTATGCCCGCCCCCAGACCCCTGGAGTGAATTCTGCACAGGGGCTAGCCATGCCCAGGTTCTGATTGGTTGGTTCCAAGACCATTGCAGGCTTCTCTCAGGTCCTCTCAGGTCTTCACTTGGGTCCACTGGTTGTATGCAGATGAAGTCTTGACCTCACATAGACCACATACAGTGATTTACATAACCCATTGTAAAGGGAATCAGATAGTGGGTGGCTGAGACAATGCGACTCCCAGCCTTTCAGAACCAGTAAACAGATAACACATAAACAAAGAGAAAGCACCTTTGCATATTCCACAAATTACACAAACCTATTGTACATTCTATAAGAAGGAAAGCATTTGACTATAGTGGCAGGTAGTGTTTTTAAAAACCACATTTAACTAAAGAAATATAAGTCTATTTAAAACTAAAAATAAGCGATTGACAATACATTTTAAACCACACAATATAACTGAGCATAAACTAGCAGGATGGGTGCAGGGGAAAAACATGATTAATTAGAAGTCTAGCAACAGTTTTACATTAAATCTACCAAAGGAAATTAGTTTCTATAAATAAAGGGTAAATTAAATATAACAAAATAAGAATGAAATTAAACTAAATAAATCCTGTGGCGTTCCGTCACAGTCCTGGCCTCCATGTTCCCGGTATCTTCCCCCTTTTATTTCTAATTCTACTGTGCATGTAAATATACTGTGGTTATTCACTCATGAGTAAACCCCAGTTCTGAATCTTTTCAATAAATGTTAGGGGGCTGAATGTTCCGTTCAAGCGTCATGCTTTGTTTCGTGATTTACATAAGACTAAGCCGGCGATAGTTTGTGTGACATGCGTCACTTTGGACTTGAAGTACATGGGCTTAGAAACGTATTTGAGAGGTGCGAGCCTGAGGTTTTATATTGTTTTCCTGCTCTTTCCTTTGTTAAAGTCACCCTGTATCTAGAATTGTAGATGCAGGGTGTTTGTGTGTTCGGTGTACCTTCTCTCTGTATAGTGTGACCCTCTCTATTGTGTACGTTCACTGTATAGGAAATTCCTTTTGTTTTACCTGCTTTCCCCCCCCCTTCTCCTCTTAGGGAATCTAGTTGTTTGAAGGTCCTGTGCAGCTATCTGATCTGTGATGTAATCTGTTAGATTTTATGCAAATGTGTTGACTGTACCTGTGTGTCTGTGTAATAAACAGTCATTCTCCATTTTGTGTTGGAACTGAAAAGATCTCCACTGTGTTATTGCCTGCGTTGGGCCCAGAAGCAGTACAATCGACTTTGAAGCTGACTATCCTGCTAGGGGTATGGGGACTTGGCGACTGAATGACTCCTGTAACAGATCTCTGTGCCCGGACAGGGTCACATCTGCCAAATGCTGCTTCGTCGCTGGACACCCAGTTTCTCCTCGTGACTCCCACACCTTTCTGTTGTACCTTAGCCACAGCTCAAGGCCCGGTGTATGTAGAGAGCCTGGCTAGCACCCCCAGGAATAAGCCGAAGCTGTAGACCTGGAGCCTTTCCTTAGAACAGCGGGCAGAAGATTCCTGGTTCTCCAAAACAGGAGTCGTGACTTCAAGCTTGGTTAGAATAGAACTGACTGTTTATTCACAGAGAGGACAGATAGAGTCAAGGACCATTATATTTGCATACAATCAAACAGACAACATCACAGATCAGCTAACTACCCAGGGCCTTCAAACAATGGAGAATGGGGGAAGGAGAAAGGACGTAAACAAAAGGAATTTCTCATGAGATAATTTCCACAATAGCAGGTACAAATACAGAGATCTACACTGTACAGGGAATAACACACAGATATCAGAAATCTTTAGTTAACTGGCATATCTATAAAACAGTGAAAACCAAAATATATTTAAAAGGTCCACCAGTTCCCCAATAGTCTCTTTCACGGGCCATAGTCTCTGGGCAGGAGGCTAGCGCACATCCCCCTCCAAGTCGCACAGTGACAGCGTGTTCTGTCACAGCTTTTATAACATAATTGACATTGCCTATAGAACCAACACGCATGGGCTCGTCCTCTTGGCACTGGATGCCGAGAAGGCATTTGATCGCCTGCATTGGGGCTATATGCGCATGGCATTAGAGTCGTTTGGTTTCGCTATTCTCTTCATTAATAGCATCATGAGTCTCTATTCCTCCCCACAGCTAAAGTCCTGGCGCCTGGGTTTCTTTCCTCTTCATTCTCAGACCTGTTATTACATGTAGGGTCCTGTGTGACCCTTTTTGACATTTGCACTTCCGAAATACAAATCAAATCTGCCTGCCACGAAACAAAAATGGAACTATTAATGATCCGAAACAAACGTTTTTGCCCTGCACTTGTCTAGTCACCACTAGTCCTGCAACTCTCCACGGTTTTCCCAATTTCATTATTGCAATCACTGGACACAAAGTAATTTCTCCCCTTCTTCCAGCGCAGAGTTTATTTATCGGTTTCAGTGTCCTTAAAGTAATATGAAGGCAGCCCTAAGAAGCAGATTATTCACAAGCTCTGCACCCCCACACGTTTGCACATATGATACACAGATTACACGAAGTTAGAATGAAAGTCTCTGTAGGAGTGACATGTATAACATACAAAGAAATCTTAGAGTAAGAAGACTTGTGAATGGAGGTTTTGTTTGCTGAGTGACTGTGCTATATATGGAAATAAAGACGGGGAGGAAACGAAGTTTGGCGTTTTATGACTCCATTGTTACTCAGCGCACCTTATGCATCAATCCCTTTGCCTGTTCCCAACTGATGTTTGGAGATTGATGTCCCCCTCCACTAAATGCAAAGGGTTAAAAATCCGGCCCATGGCAGGCCGTCAGTTCTTAGCAGCATGGATGTGTCATAAAGATGCCGTGTTTTTGGACGGACACAACTCCGGGGAGACGAGCAAGTGCGACTAAAGTCTTCGGGAGCCCTTTATGATCATCTCAGAAACAAAGCCCGGCAGTCTGTGCACTCATACCGTTTGTAAAGGGGAGTTTGATGGGCTCGGAAACACAGCGCGAGAGCAGAAACTGTCAGGCAGGAGCCGGTAGTCAGGAGCTGTATCCAATCAAAACGCACGCCGAGCGGCCAATCGGACGGCAGCAAAAGAGGTATAATAAGGAGGTGCTGGCCAGCAGGAGAAGATCTCTTCGTCGCATTGCTTGTATCAGCGGGAAACATGTCTGAAACGGCTCCAGCCCCAGCTGCCGCGCCTGCGGTTGAAAGTGGCCCTAAGAAGAAGCAACCCAAGAAAGCAGCGGGCGCCAAGAAATCCTCTAAAGCCTCCTGCCCCAGCGTGTCCGAGCTGATCGTCAAGGCTGTGTCCGCGTCCAAGGAGCGCAGCGGGGTATCTCTGCCTGCCCTGAAGAAAGTCCTGAGTGGCTGCGGATACGATGTGGAGAAGAACAACAGCCGTCTCAAGCTAGCTCTCAAGGCTTTGGTGACGAAGGAGACTCTGGTGCAGGTGAAAGGGAGCGGAGCTTCCGGCTCGTTCAAACTCAACAAGAAGCAGACGGAGGGCAAGACCAAGACCGCCACGCCGAAAAAGGCACCGGCCAAGGTTAAGAAGCCAGCTCCCAAGAAGGTGGCCAAGTCTCCGGCTAAAGCCAAGAAGCCAGCTGCGAAGAGCCCGAAGAAAGCCAAGAAGCCCGCGGTCGCTAAAAAGGCAGCAAAGAGCCCGAAGAAAGTGAAGGCCGCCAAGCCCAAGAAGGTGGCCAAGAGCCCGGCTAAAAAGGCATCCAAACCCAAAGCTGTGAAGAGCCCAGCCAAGGGCAAGAAAGGTGCCCCCAAGAAGAGTTAAGCATCTGGTTGTATATTCTCTTCAACCCCCCAAAGGCTCTTCTAAGAGCCACCACCTACTCCTCTTCTGAGCTGGATTCACACTGGCGGATCTTTCCTGCGCTTGTGTCGGGAGGGAATTACGAATGAATGATATGAGCGGGCCGCACGGGATGTGTGGTTTATTGTAGCGGATCGCTGAATCCAGTAGCGGTTTCCCCACCACAGAGTGTGTGTGTGTGTGGGGGGGGGGGACCTTATCCAAATCACACCAGCTCGGTGTTTTAACAGTGCGCATTGACAGCAAGCAAACGCGTCTCTGTCCCGTATACAGTGCAAGAGCTGCAGCCGGTGGCGAGCCGTGCAATTGCCCGAACCTGTGGACGTCGGGCCCTCATACCACCCTCCATGCTCTGGACACTACGCTGACAGACACAGCAAACCTTCTTGCCACAGCTCGCATTGATGTGCCATCCTGGATGAGCTGCACTACCTGAGCCACTTGTGTGGGTTGTAGACTCCGTCTCAGCTACCAATATAGTGACAGCACCGCCAGCATTCAAAAGTCACCAAACCATCAGCCAGAAAGCATAGGAACTGAGAAGTGGTATGTGGTCACCACCTGCAGAACCGCTCCTTTATTGGGGATGTCTTGCTACCTGAATATGCTTCCCACGTGTTGTCTATTCCATTTGCACAACAGCATGTGGACTTGACTGTCAGTGTTGCTACCTAAGTGGACAGTTTGATTTCACAGATGTGTGATTGACTTGGAGTTACATTGTGTTAAGTTTTCCCTTTATTTTTTTGAGCAGTGTATATATATATATTGGTGGTGCAGCTCTGCGATACGTTCATACACAACGAGACCGCACATTACACGGAGTTTAATTGCTGTGCAGCTCTGTGATACTCTCAAACACACCACACATTGCTGTTAGTTTTATTGCTGCGGATCCCTGTGATACACTCGTACGAGAGTGGGCTGTTCACCTTAAAATGCCTGGGCCTGCCGGGCAGCCAGTAACTCGGGACAGCGCGCAGGAAGTGCCGTCTGGCCAAGGAATCCCTTACTTCCTTACTTGGAGATCTTGATTCCGTTCCCGCGCGCAGGAGCTTGCTTGTATTCCTTTGTTTCCAATTCAGATGTGATTGCATCCAATTAGAGCAATACACAACAGTGCTAGTCGCTGATAGGCAAATAGGACGCGCCGCCTTTCCGTTCCCTATCAGGTCCGCCTATGTGGCATATAAAGGGGCTCTTTGCGCTCCTTTGTATTCCCTGTAGCCCACACTCGCTGCAAACATGTCTGGTCGCGGTAAAGGTGGAAAGGGACTCGGCAAAGGAGGTGCTAAGAGGCACAGGAAAGTGCTCCGTGACAACATCCAGGGCATCACCAAGCCAGCTATCCGGCGCTTAGCTCGACGTGGAGGCGTCAAGCGCATTTCTGGACTCATCTACGAGGAAACTCGAGGCGTGCTGAAAGTTTTTCTAGAGAACGTCATCCGCGATGCTGTCACTTACACCGAGCACGCAAAGCGAAAGACCGTTACTGCCATGGACGTGGTTTACGCTCTGAAGCGCCAGGGTCGCACCTTGTACGGCTTCGGTGGCTAAGCTATCCTTTTACGCCCCCACTTCCCTCAAGACCCAAAGGCTCTTTTCAGAGCCGCCCACATGTTCTCTGCAAGGCTATGATAACTAGCGGTGCAAGTGAAAGGACTTTTCCACAGCTACCCGCCGAACCATTCATGGATTTGGCATTCTTGGCACTGAGTGTCTACCGCATGCAGGCTGTACGGGGGACACAAAGCAGAGAAATGTGTTGCGGCGCAGTGGATTCTGCACGTCCGGACTGAGCGGCTCGTGGTTTATTTGCATCGGCTGAAATTTTGGGTTCGGCCATTGCCTAAAACTAACAGGGTTAAAACCTGGGAAAGTGAAAATTCCAGGTCAAAATATTTAACTTTGCTGATCGGCTTTCTGGTTTAGATTGTTCTCTTCTGCCATTAACCTCTGAATAACCCTGTGAATCTGCGTGAACCCCCTCTTTCATAAAGAATCCTGCTTTGTAAGCACCCGTGCTATTAACCCTTGGGTGCCCTCAGCTTTGCTTAAGGCTACAGACCTCGTATCACTGTCATTGTTTATTTACCCCATCTCTGCTCCTATAGGGACTGGTTGAGTGGTCTAAAAAGAACAAGGATATATATATATTGGCAGGGCTTTCAAAGATTACATGGCCGACAATGGATTTTACTTTTAGCCGTGGGGAAAGGATTCATTGATCATATACCGTAAATAGAGCCGGCTAAGGGTAGAACAAGGTCGGTGGTGTCGAGCAATCATCTATAGGATTCAGGGCGGTGTGTCACGATCGCGTTAGAAAAGCGGCAGATGTTGGCTCTCCGGGGCTTCAAGCCAGGCCGCTCAGGAGCCAGACGGGAACGCAGGCAAAAAAATAAATAATGACCCACGTATAGCAGGCTACAAAGGTGATCGTTCTCTCACAGGGACTAGTTGGTGGCTCTTAAAAGAGCCTTTGTTTCTTCTACTTATCGCACGCGTGAGCTTTAAGCCCTCTCTCCGCGGATCCTGCGAGCCAGCTGGATGTCCTTGGGCATGATGGTGACCCTCTTAGCATGGATAGCGCACAGATTGGTGTCCTCAAACAGGCCCACCAAGTAGGCCTCGCTGGCCTCCTGCAGAGCCATGACTGCTGAGCTCTGGAATCGCAGGTCAGTCTTGAAGTCCTGAGCGATCTCTCGGACCAGACGCTGGAAGGGCAGTTTGCGGATCAGCAGCTCCGTGGACTTCTGATAACGCCGGATCTCGCGGAGGGCCACAGTGCCTGGGCGGTAACGGTGAGGTTTCTTCACTCCGCCGGTGGCTGGCGCGCTCTTTCTGGCGGCCTTCGTAGCTAACTGCTTACGGGGAGCTTTGCCTCCGGTAGATTTACGGGCGGTCTGTTTAGTTCTAGCCATGGTGAAGATATGAACGCAACGGTAACGAACAGGCGGAGGAGGCACCCCTTTTATACACACACACCTGCGCTCTCATTGGCTGCTCAAAAACAGCACGATTCATTGCTTGAAATATGCGCTTCCCCTTGTCCCCACCCCCTACGCCCGCTCTCGAGGCCGCATTCTCATTGGATAGCGGCTGCTCATTTTAAAAAGTCCGCCAAAACCTGCTGTCCGACCGTCCCGCTGACTCCTTCGCGTTCTCAATCTCTTCACACTTTGTTACCTGGCTGGCTGCTCCCTCGCACTTTCTGTATTTCGGTGTGTTTCATTCCGCCTTGACAGACACCGTGTACAAACGCAGGTTATACAATGTTGCAAGGTGAAACTTCAGGCAAGAAAGGGGTGACGTTAACCCCCCCAGCCCTGGGCAAGCCTGGTTTTGCAGGACAGCCCGTGAACCTAAGCCTTTAAATCCTGCTTCTGTGCACGGTGCAGTTTAACCGTTTCCCACCTACAACCTCCATACCAATTTAACACTTGAATGGAGACCTGTAATGACATTGTAGAGGGTTGCAGCAGGATTCCATTCAGCATGTGAGGAGGGCCTTCAGCAGCTCAGTTTGTTTACAATCCGTGTGCAGTTTCATGGCATACCTCATCCTTGCAGACCTTAGAAAGTCATAATGCCCTGCTTACTGACAACACCTTCCTGCAGAGTGCTGGAGAAAATAAACCACAAAATCTGCTATCTCACCTCTCATCAGTCACGATTTATCATTGCATACCTTCTAGGGGTGTCATAATATCCTATTTAGATCATGATGCTGCTGCCAGAGTGCTGGAGAAAGGCCTGCCACTAAAATCTCATTTTATCTAATGTCTCAATCTCTTTCTAACACCCATGTGACGGAACGGCCGCCACTATACCGTAGCGCGGTGCAGATTTTTAAAATGTTGATTTGGTGTGGTGTATGAAAGAATTTGTTAGGTTGTATTTTTATAAGTTCCCCCTGTAATTCTCCCCATTGGTGACCTGTTCCCCGCCTGTTCACAGCCCCAGGAAGACGCCCGGTCTGTGAATGCCTCGAGCCGCCACTGTCTCTGCCAAGCCGCCCAAACTTGCCCGCCTTGCCCCGCAGCGTGGAAACCACGCAGAAGAGCGCTTCTTGGCCAGTATGTTCCTAAAAATAGGTTCTTATTACTTTTAATGAACGAAGCGCCCCAGGAAACCCGAACACCGACCAGGGATCCCTCGCCGGGAGCGCGGCCGGCAAACAGTGGCTCTTGCTCGGGTACAGCCGCTGGACTTTCCCCCTCCACAGCTCGGGCTCCGTTGATCCGATCAGGACGATTTTTGGACTGAACTAGCCCCCGGACCCGAGCTACCAGGCTGTACCCCCAGCGTGCCGCCGCTCCCAGGGGATCACCCCGAAATCCCTGGTAAAACCCCAAATTCGGGCTGAAAGCCACAGGGAGCCGCCAGGACAAAGGAGCGCACACACCACAGGGGGGGGGGCGGGCGCTGCCTGGATAGGGTGAGGTTCTGGGAGGGGGGGCAGATGAGGGGTCCCCCAGGTTAACCAAGGCAGATTGGGCAATGGCTCGAGGCAAAGGTGAAGTAGTCCCAAACCTCCCCTGATAATCTGGGCCAAAAGAAGCTCTGGGTCAGGCGGTGCAATGTCCGCCGGTGTCCTCGAGATGGCTCGCCTGGGGAATATCACTCCAGGGGTGTGGGGGCGGTCATGGGAGAGAACAATGGAACTGTACCATATAAAAGGACCGTGTATGTTCTGCTTTTCATTAAACATTCTGATTTACCTTCAAACCTGTACTGAGTCACGACTAGTATTTGGGGAGGGCATAATCACTGAAGAAGCCAGCTTTACTGAATCCTTCGCTTCCAGATCATCCAAGGACCGCTGCCAATCTCTCTACCACCTTGCTAGCTCGCTACCCGGCTAAGCTCTCCAGCAAGACTCGGCGCCGCAGACGGAGCTACCTGCAGGGTAGCTGATCCGTTACATTGGTGGCAAGCGATGGGAGCTCCGAGACCAGACAAGCAGGGGGAAATATAGCCGCTGGCTTGACCCCGGTTTCGGGCACCACAACCGCCGAGTGCCTGGAGCAGCACATCACCTGGGGAGATTCTGAGACCAGCCCAGCAGGGGGAAATACAGCCGCTGGCTTGACCCCGGTCTCAGACACCTGGGGATTCGAGAGATTGCTACACCGTCCTACAGCCGTTCACCCCGTATTGCTCAGCGCTACGACGGCTGGAAGCGCACGGTCCTCAAGGAACTTCTCAAGGAACTTCTCCAGGGATAAAGCGGTCAGCGGTAAGCCAAAGGCTGCCCTCACCAAGGAACTGATGGAGGACGAACAGGCAAGTCTGGCCCTCCACGAGGACTCAGAATCCACAGAATGGTGCCGGGAGGTACAATGGAAGCTGGCCCTGTTCGGAGCCAACCCCCCGGCGGAGGTGATCGCCATCGTTTTGGCAGGGGTCAATCAACTCAGAGTGACCAAGTTGCGGTACCAGCTCGGGGAATCTACAACGTCCCAGGAGATACTCCCTGCAGTCGTGGAAGAGGAGTTCTGGGACCAAGGAATGGAAGCGCCTGACCAGCACAGTGATCCAGGTTTCGGCCAGGAGGTGTTGTGGCATAATGACTCGGCACGGCAGAAGCTCTGGAGGGACGTCCTACAGCTTGAACAGGACTACGTGGGAAAGATTCTTCCTACCTTGGGTGAGAAATACTGGAGACTGTGGGACCTGCGGGTGCCATTCCTAGGAGTGCAACCCCAGGTAGAAAGACTGTACCAACTGGAGAACCTGATCCAGACGGAGCTATGGCTGGATGACGGGTACCGGGCACTGGAATGGTACGCTGCCAACCTGTGTCCAAAGTTGGAGAGGAAAGATCCTACAGAGGGCTATGACTACGGCGGCCCGGGATTAATATTTGATGCTCTCCAGGACAGTACAGCTAAACTGAGATGGGAAGAGATCCGGGACTTTCGGGAATGTGAGCACCTTGACGACCTCAGACTGAGCAGTGATCTGGACTGGCTAGTCACTCAAGAGTGGGAGCTGGAGCAGGGATACAGGAGATTGTTTGAGGACGCTCCCCCGCTCGCTCTCACCCCGATGGACATGGCAGAAGAGCTGCCAACAGAATCCGGTGGTGCCAACCTACTTTCAGGATCTTCTGCTGGTTCGAAGCACCAGGGTGAGGAGGCAGTCGGCCCCTCTCCCCAGCTGCAGAAAGCATCCCAGGCCTCAACTGCTACAGAGGAGGTGACTATCCTGCAGCCGCAGCGCAGCATGTTGTCCGGGGAAAAGACAGAGGACTCAGCAAGTACCGTTTCTGCAGAACCGTCAGCGGAGCAGAGTGACCAAGTACTTTGGACACCTACCAAGGTCAGTGGAAGTGCACCGGTGGATGGGACTGCGGTCTCCACCAACAAGAGCCGTCAGGACAGCGGTCCACTGTGGAAAGAGAACTGGAAGACAATGGGTGAGATTGAGGCCCACCCAGGCAGAGGGCCAGAGGGCTCGGTTCCCCAACCCAGCAGCAGAGCTGGCATCGGGACAGAGCTTGGCTACCCTCTGCCCCAAGCTGGAGGCTCCAGAAACCGGGGAGAGTATCGGGTGCCAGACGAGGGAGGGGGAGACTCAGGCCTCCCCGTGCCAATTACTGGTAGGGATGTGCACCGATTATTTTTTTTTCGGTTCGATTCGATTTTTCAAATTTTTAAACTTTTAGATTCAGCTCGTTTCGACCACTTTCTGTTTTGATTCGGTTCGGTTTGATTCGTTTTTCGGGTACATTTATTTTTCGGAATATCGACCATTTTTCGTATTTTCGGGTCACTATACTCGTTTTTTGTATCGACTTTTCGTGAGTTCGGGAAATTTTCGTTTTTCGGAATTGTACATGGTTTTCGGCATTTCGCCCATTTTTCGTTTTTCGGAACGTCTGTTCTCGTTTCAAAGCTGTCTAACTCTATTCGTTTTGATAAACTACTATGGTTTACTTTTTTAATACTACTTTATATATTTTTTATAATAAATTTTTGGTTTGTTTTTCGGATCCGATAATTCATTCTGTCGATACGATAATTCTGGCGATTCTATCGTGTTTTTTTAATTAACCCTTTCGCTGCTGAGACTTTTCCCGCCTCTGTGCTGAGCTCATTTTTACCGGTTTTGCTCATCATGTTTAAACGTGTTTTGAAGGCTTATTTTCGTATATGACCCAGACATATGATATATCGTTCTTTCCGTCAGACTCGGCAGATTCATAATATGTCATTACTAACATGCGAGCAATTGCGGTTATATTTTGTATGGGGTGCGCTTGTTAAAAAAATTAGAGATGGGGTCTCGTTACATTTTTTTTTTGGGAAAAATTACAAAAATTTTAACAAACGCACCGCATACAAAAAGCGTTAGTGCAGCATCATTGTTCACATTATAATTGAAATGGGAACAATATTGCTGCATTATTAAACCAAAAAAAAGAAAAAAAAATGTTTATTTTTTTTTATAAATGTTCTTAAATATTTTGTTATTTTTAATTTTTTTACAAACGGTTTTCACATTCGTGTTTGGTATCGTTGGAACGGCCATGCTCTGGCCAATCCAACAATACCAAATTTTAACCCCTAGCTGCCACGGATCGGGAGATAGGGGGTTCACTGGAACCCCCTATCTCCACCATTGGTGGCAGCTAGGGGTTAACTCCAGGACTGGCGTCATCGTGCTATGCACGATGACGCCAGTCCTCAGGGGGAGTTCCCGGAAGCTTGGCCGACATCCAACATCCTCATGGATATGCCCCAGCTCCTCATGGATATTGCCCCAGCACCTCATGGATATGACCCAGCTCCTCGTGGACATGCCCCAGCTCCTCGTGGACATGCCCCAGCTTCTCGTGGACATGCCCCAGCTCCTCGTGGATATGCCCCAGCTCCTCGTGGACATGCCTCAGCTCCTCGTGGACATGCCTCAGCTCTTCGTGGATATGCCCCAGCTCCTTGTGGATATGCCCCAGCTCACACATGGATTTGCCCCAGCTCCTCCTGGATATGCCCCAGCTCCTCATGGATTTTCCCCAGCACATGGAATGCCCCAGCACCTCATGATAATGGCCCCAGCTCACCTCCGCCGCCTTTTTCGCTCCCTCAGAGCATCCAGCGGCGTGCAGCTTGGGCGCTCGCCAGGGGGAGCCACGTGACCAGCTGCGATTGGCTGGTGACGTGTTTCCTCCAGGCGAGCGCCGAAGCTGCATGCTTCGGACGCTCGCAGGGAGCGAAAAACGCGGCGGAGGGTGAGACACCCGCCCTTAGGGTGACGGTGTCACCCTAAAGGCGGGTGTCACCTGGTGCGGGCCGCATCGCCCGCCCCCACGTAGCGACGCCACTGGTATATACATTTAACGGCCGCACGCCCACGGACTTACTCTATCCAAACAAAGTTCAGAATGATGTGAAACATTGGGACTTTTTGGATAGATTTCGATTTTCGACTATCCAGAAGTTAAAAAAATAAAAATGGTCAAAATCTAATGCAAAAGTCCCGATGTTTCACATCGGGATGTCAGATATTAATAGGCTTGTGCACCAATTTTTTTTTGGTTCGATTCGGTTCGATTTGTTCTGATGTTTAAAATTTTCGATTGTGTACATTTTTTTGGAATATCGACCATTTTTCGTATTTTCGGGTCACTTTGCTCATTTTTTGTATCGACTTTTCGTGATTTCGGAAATTTTCTTTTTTTTCGGAACGTCTGTTCTCCTCGTTTCAAAGCTGTCTAACTCTATTCGTTTTGACGTAAACTAATATGGTTTACTTTTTTATACTTTATATATTTTTTTATAATAAATTTTTGGTTTGTTTTTCGGATCCGATAATTCATTCTGTCGATACGATAA
This sequence comes from Leptobrachium leishanense, assembly GCA_009667805.1. Taxonomy (NCBI): domain Eukaryota; kingdom Metazoa; phylum Chordata; class Amphibia; order Anura; family Megophryidae; genus Leptobrachium; species Leptobrachium leishanense. The sequence continues at coordinate 17,698 of RXON01001735.1, read as the reverse complement.
TTCTGGCGATTCTATCGTGGTTTTTTTTTTTATTAAATAAAGATCATTTTTTTCTTATGAATATACATTTCACAACTTTATTTAATCACATTAAAAAAATGGTATGAAAGCCAAGGAACAAAAAAAAAGAACAAAACGATTTAAAAAACGGTAAACTGACCCGAATGGTCTGACTTTAAAAATAAAAACCAGAACAAAAATGTTTTAAAACGGAAAAATAGTTGATCAAAATGATCTGAAATGAAAAAAAATTATAAAATAAAATGATTTAAAACAGACAAAAATATAAATTAAATTTAGAAAACAATTTTTAACAACTTTATTTTAAACAATAATGCAAACAATTCAATACAAGGTTTTTAAAAAACACAAATAGAATAATGAATTATACGTAATGGTATATCTGGAGGATAGTCCGATAACCCACAATGTATACCATCAATACGGCTGTTATTTAGGTGAAGGATTATAACATAAATAACATTTGTGGGTATCGTAATTAGAAGGATTTAACCTATAGTCACGTGATTTCCAATAAGGAATTGTCCACTGGTACATAGCAGTTAATGCTCCAGATAAGGAGCTAAGTCTCTAAATAGTTCTGAGGGACACTTAGTAGTAGCTGTCCAGTAACAATTCCTATAAATATATAGCGCTCTGCTTCTCTTGTAAGTGCATAATATTATTAGTTCCCAACAGTATCAATATAAATGATATTTCAAATTTAGTATCCTAACTAGGGACCTTAGCCTAACTGTACTTATGGATATATATCTATCTGTGGTCCAACCATTCTTAGATACATTCTTAGATATAAATGTAATTTTAGCCTAAAATCCTTTGTATGTCTGACCTAACATGGCTACTGACGAAACCAGCGATGCGCTAATTACATAAGTGGATTACCTTTGAAATTGATCTAATTGGCCACTATCGTATTGCCTTAATCCACAGCGTCTCATAAACCTTATATGTACAATTTAGGCACTTATTTATATCCGAATCCGCATGGTTCTCCATATGCATTGACGAGATCTATAGCGCACCGTTTATATCTAAGAATGGTTGGACCACAGATAGATATATATCCATAAGTACAGTTAGGCTAAGGTCCCTAGTTAGGATACTAAATTTGAAATATCATTTATATTGATACTGTTGGGAACTAATAATATTATGCACTTACAAGAGAAGCAGAGCGCTATATATTTATAGGAATTGTTACTGGACAGCTACTACTAAGTGTCCCTCAGAACTATTTAGAGACTTAGCTCCTTATCTGGAGCATTAACTGCTATGTACCAGTGGACAATTCCTTATTGGAAATCACGTGACTATAGGTTAAATCCTTCTAATTACGATACCCACAAATGTTATTTATGTTATAATCCTTCACCTAAATAACAGCCGTATTGATGGTATACATTGTGGGTTATCGGACTATCCTCCAGATATACCATTACGTATAATTCATTATTCTATTTGTGTTTTTTTAAAAACCTTGTATTGAATTGTTTGCATTATTGTTTAAAATAAAGTTGTTAAAAATTGTTTTCTAAATTGAATTTTGGGTTATCCCCTACATTGGAAAAATATAAATTAACCCTTTCGCTGCTGAGGCATTTCACGACTTCCCTTCACGCCTGTGTGCGGCACTGCGGTCTGCTGCTGAGATAATTTTTAACAGTTTCGCTCCTCTTGTTTAAACGCGTTTTGAAGCCTTATTTTATAATATGACCCAGACATGTTATATATCGTTCTTTCCGGCAGACTCGGCAGATGATTCATAATATATCATTATCATATGTATGCGTCATGTCCTGTCTGTATATTATAACAAAAAATGCAATAAAATTAGAATTTTCAATGTTTGTTTTACAAGGTGTAACGTGTTTTTTTCACATTTTAACATGCAAGTGTTTGCGGTTATATTTTATGAGTTGCGTTTGTTAAAAAAAATTGAAAAGGGGACTTACACTATTTTTAACAAACGCACCCCATACAAAAATCCTTAGTGCAGCATCATTGTTCACATTATAATTGAAATGGCAACAATATTGCTGCATTAACAAAACAAAAAAACTGTATTTTTTTTTTATATTTTCATTTTTTTAAATTTTTAACAGTGTCATGTTTGGTATTGTTGGAAAGGCCATGCTCTGGTCGATCCAAAGATACCAAACATTAACCAACCGATAGCTGCCGCGGATCGGGAGATAGGGGTTCCAATGAACCCCTATCTCCACCATTGGTCACAGTTAGGGGTTAACTCCAGAACTGACGTCATTGTGACGAGGTCTTGGGACTGTCAGCAGCTGCTGTTCCCCCACGCTGTTGTCTTCCTGCAAAGACGTGACCATGTTGGCGGGCAGCGTCTTAGCGGGCAGCGGTGGGAGAGAGAGAGCTCATAGCTGGGAGGAGGTGTTGTGTGAAGCTGCAAACAGGGACAAATAAACTAGACCTGAGCCGCACTAAGGATCTTTGGGTTGTGTCGGAGAAGACTTCACGCAGTGCTGCCATCAATATTTTTTGATAAATTCTTGGTTATACAATGAATGTGACTGTGGACAAAAATCCGTGTTGTTGTGACATCGCCTAAGCTTAACAAAACCAGGCCACGTCGGAAATCAAATCTCAAGGCAGTACAACAAGGTTGTGTTAGTGTGTGACATTTTTTGGCCAGGCAGGAAGTGTAGAATGTGCAGTCACATTCATGACCCAGTCACGGAGCTCCGGGGGCTAATAGTTGTAGAATTGCTCCATTAGGATCAGCTGAATGATTTGGTCAGGACTGGTCTCCTGGCACCTGTGGACCCAGCTGCTGATGGCTTGCTGCATTCGGTGGCCCCATTCAGCATAAGAGTCAGCTGTTCCCTTCCGAAGGCCCCGGAATCTCACACGGTATGCTTCTGGGTTAAGAGCGTAGCGGGCTAGTGGATGTTCTTTGACTCGCTCATAAATCATGCAGTCCTCATCCGTTACCGCCCGGTACGCTTCTGCCGCTCTTCCGGTTAAGTTGCTTGCCAGAATGGGTACCCAGTCCTTGCCAGCCACGTTCTGCAATACACAATGTCTCTCAAAGTCTTGCTAGAACCTGTCAATGTCTTTGCTCCCTTCGGGGAACATCTTGAAGGTCGCATAGGGAATCTTCTGCTTGAGGGGCCCTGTGCTGCCTCGGGATGCGGTCAACCCACCCAAATGTTGCCCAATCGTGGGCTCACAGAGCTAAGTCCTGCAGCACACTATATAAGGCTTCCCTGCAGCCCCAGCGTGTGTTTGTTGCAGGAGTGAATCAGAGAGGAGACTGTTGCATATCAGGGTGCTATCAGGGTGTATCACTGAGTTATATCAGAGATCTGGGACTTTGAATCTGTGTGTTGGCACTGCCAGCTGGTGCCAGGCTATCAGGGTGTATCACTGACTTATACCAGAGTTCTGAGAACTTTAATCTGTGTGATGGCACTGCCAGCTATCAGGGACAGGGTGTATCACTGAGTTATAGCATAGTTCTGAATATCTTTAATCTATATATCACTCACCATGTCAGAAAGACCAAAAAGGACAGGCAGACACTCCCAGACACAGATAAGAGGGCAAGCAGCCTCTGTGTCGGAAGGCTGTGCCCCTGGTCCTCGTGGACGTGGTGCATCCTCTGCAGGGGCACGCTTGTCCTTCCTAACTGGTGCTAGCCGTCTTAAACAGCAGCAACATACAGAGGATTTGCAGGATTGGCTAACCAGGCCATCCTCATCCTCCGAGCACTCTGCCAGCCAGGCTTTTAGTGGTTTACAGTACACCTCAGCTGCCAAAACATCTAATTCAGCCTCCATGTCCACAGCTACTCCTGCCATAGCCTCTCCATCATACACAGAGGAGTCAGCTAAATTGTTTGACTACAATGACAGTGACATGCTGCTTGAGGATGTGCAACAACTCCAGTGCTCTGATTCAAACTCTGAGGTTGAGGAAGGGATTAAAATCAGCCTGGAGGGAGGGTGTACCAGTGACACACAAAGAACTGGCACTCATGTTCCCCCAGCAGCTGCAGCATATTGCCAGGTTGGCTCCAGTGGTGAAGAGATAGGGGGTGATGAAAATGATGATGAGGTCACTGACTCCACCTGGGTGCCTGATAGAACAGAGGAGTCAAGTGAGGAGGAGGCGCAACAAAAATGAGGCACAACGTCCTCTATGAGCAACCGTAGCCAGTCGAAGGCATCAGAACTCAGAGCTGCTCAGGTGCAGAGCGCTGTTGTCTCAAAGCACACGTGCAGGAACTCTGCTGTCTGGGAGTTCCTCACAAAATGTGCAGCAGACTGCAGCGTTGCTATTTGTAAGCTATGTCTGAAGAGGATCAAGCGTGTGAAAAACATCACACACTTGGGTACCACGTGCTTGATAAGACATATGACCACCTGCCACGCATCCCGTTGGCACAACACTTTGCATAGGTCCTTGTAACAGATCTCTTTGCCCGGACAGGGTCACATTTGCCAAATGCTGCTTCCTCGCTGGACACCCAGTTTCTCCTAATGACTCTCACACCTTTCTCTTGTACCTTAGCCACAGCTCAAGGCCCGGTGTATGTAGAGAGCCTGGCTAGCACCCAGGAGTAAGCCAAAGCTGTAAACCTGGAGCCTTTCCTTGGAACAGCAGGCAGAAGATTCCTGGTACTCCAAAACATGAGTCGTGACTTCAAGCTTGGTCAGAATAGAACTGACTGTTTATTCACAGAGAGGACAGATAGAGTCAAGGACCAGGACATTTGCATACAATCAAACAGACAACATCACAGATCAGATAACTACCCAGGGCCTTCAAACAATGGAGAATGGGGGAAGGAGAAAGCTAGGGTAAACAAAAGGAATTTCTTACTGAGAGAATTTACACAATAGAAGGTACTAATACAAAGATCTACACTATACAGGGAATAACACACAGACATCAGAAATCTTTAGTTAACTGGCATATCTATAAAACAGTGAAAACCACAATTTATTTAAAAGGTCCACCAGTTCCCCAATAATCTCTTTCACGGGCCATAGTCTCTGGGCAGGAGGCTAGCGCACAACCCCCTCCAAGTCGCTCAGTGACGGCGTGTTCTGTCACAGTTATCATCCTCATCTGTATCTACCCTCTGTCACGGAATGACCCAGGAGGCTTGGCCGCAAAGCCCAGGACTCCCAGCCAGGGACAGTTTTATTGACGGTTGTGTTTCTATGGACTCCTGAGTGCTGTTGCACCGGAGGAACACCTTCTTTTCTTTATTAGATGTGGTTGTTATTGTGTGATGTAATAAAAGTGTCCCCTGTATGTATAACTGTGTAAAGTATGTAAGATACCCCATTGTATGTTTTGCCCGCCGCCATTTCTCATTGCCTCGTGGATCCGGTCGGAGTGGCCGAATCGTAAGATGGCCGATTCGTAACGTCGGTTACGAATCGGCACCACCCCGATTCGGGAACGTCCAATACGAATCGGGACCAAGGTACTCCCACTGGAGAAGGGGCCAATGAGGCCCATGGGGGGCGGGCAGGGATCCCATTGTTTTGACTCTGTATTATTGTTGATAAATATATGTGCCTGCCAGTAAAAAGCTCAGTTCAACCTGTACATACAGCTCCGCCTGGTGTCTTTTCTGATCCTTCGCCACACGAGGCTCCTCGCAGTCTCTGTGCGCCTCTCCCACGAGGTACGACTCTTCGACCGCTGTGGCGACGTCCCGCGCATCGGAACAGTGCACCGCCGCATCCACGATAATTCCGTATCTCCGAATCGGAATTGCAGGGCCTCTTCCGCGCATCTATCCCCCGAACGATTGTACCCGCTTCGACTCTGCAGCTCGATCCGAAGCCCTGACGCGGCGCTTCCCGCGCGCATCGGCCTATCCAAAACGTTTCCCGTCCGAACGAGTAAACCAGCGGACGATCCCATCTTCCACCCAGGTCAGTAGATCAGCCGCTCGAGACGCCGGGTGCCGTGCCACTCGGTAGTCGGGTCGGGCAGTGAGAGCCACAAAGGGGGCAGATAGGAGCACATCCGCAGGCGGATGACACCCCATTCCGCCACACTGGTGGCAGCGGTGGGATATGCTCTCTTTACCCCCCAAGAAGACCCTCACCATGGCTGGGTACGGTGGTGTCTACAAAAGGGACGCCCTGGGGGTCATGTTGGAGAGCCAGGGAGGAACCCCGGGCTCCAAAAGCAAGGACACTCTGATCGAGGAGCTGCAGATGCTAGACCAGGTGGGCGCGTCGACTGTGGCGCCCCCCGTTCCCGTCCCCGTCCCTGTCCTCGCAGCGGTCGCTGAAAGTGCCTTCGACCGAAAGGTACGGCAGCGGGTCGCCCTCTTCGGAGCTGCCCCATCGGAGGCTGCCATCCACAATGCGATCCAGGAGATCCGACAGGAAGAGGAGTAGGACAAGGGGCGCAAACACAAATTACGGCTGGCTGAGATGCAGAGCCACCGAGTCATCAGCCCCCACCCGGACCGATCAACCGCCCGGAAAGTGCCCTTGCAAGCGTTCAAGAACTTCAGTGAGACAGAGGATGAGATCAAAAGCTTTCTCCAGGACTTCAAACGTCTGTGCCAGGTCCACGAGGTACACCGCGCTGACTGGGTCAGGATTCTGGCCTGCAAACTGACCGGTCGAGCAGCGGAGGCCTATCGGACTGTACCGGACGAGGAGGCCACCAACTATGCCCATGTCAAGCAAGCGTTGTTGAGCCGGTTTGCTGTGACCCCGGAAGCCTGCCGGGTGAAATTCCGGAACTCTCGCCGGCCCAATGGCGCTACCCATGTCGAGTGGGCACACCGTCTGCAACGGGACTTGCGGACTTGGTTCCTGGGCAGTAAAGCGCAGACGGTGGACTACATCACCCAGCTGCTGCTGCTCGAGCAATTCTTTGAGCACACCCCCCCGGCAGTACGTGAGTGGGTGCGGGACAAAAAAAACCAGACCGTGCAGCAAGCAGCTGCCTGGGCGGATGAGTACACCGACACCAGGAAGGTCGCCGGGGGTGAGCGATTTCTACCCTCCCGACACGCTCTACCCGCTCCTCCCCCTCCAGAGCCGGCAGTCCGGTGGTCTGCAGCACGACCAACGAGCCGGCCCAATACGTTGGCCAACGTCCGCTGCTACGGATGCAACCAGGAGGGGCACTACCGACAGAACTGTCCCAACCGACTGGCCATGCCTCGACCCCCCCGCCAGAGCATCGCCCTCAGCACATTGCTATGACGCCGAAGCTCCGTGGCTGGATTCCCAGGAAGAATGGGAACGTTTACACGAGGCTGACCCGGTGCAAGCTGCCTCGGCCGACAATCGCCACCATCACCGTCAGGCCGTGTGGATCAACGGGCGAGCCGCTGAGGGGCCCCGGGACTCCGGGGCTACCATCACACTAGTACGACCCCATCTGATCCAGAGGAACGACCGTTTGAATCACACCGTCGCGGTCCGGGTGGCCGGGGGGAAGGTACTCCGACTCAAGACGGCACGCGTTCACTTAGACTGGGGTTCCGGGGAGAGAGTCGTGTGGGTGGGTTTATTGGACCGATTGCCGGCCGGAATTCTCCTCGGCAACGACCTGGGACGGTTGGTCTCCGCCTACACCACAGACGCAGCCGCCCCAGTGACCACCCGGCAACAGACTCAACGCCACAGCCACGACACTCCGATCGGGACCCAGGTGAGATCCCAACCAAAACCACCCCGACGAATCCCGACTCCACTCTCACAACCGGACCCCCCCTCCCGTGGTGCTCCCCCGAGACGCTCCGACACCAAACCCAGACCGATCCCACACTAGAGCGCTACCGGGACCGGGCCGGCCAGGGAATGGGAGACGGTAGGACCGACAGTATAGAGTGGGAGGATGGGCTCCTATACAGGTACACCGCGAGGGAGGGGACCAAAAAGCAGCAGGTCCCGCACAAACAGATGATAGTACCCCAGGGCCCTAGACAGGCACTTCTAAGACTGGCACACGACATCCCCCTCGCCGGTCATCTGGGGCAGAAGAAGACTCGACACCGGTTGGCGCGCGCATTCTTTTGGCCCCGCCTCAGTGAGGATACCCGCGAGTACTGTCGCACCTGTCCGGTCTGCCAGAAGGTAGGGAAGACCGGAGATCACCCAAAAGCTCCACTACACCCCATGCCCATCATTCAGGAACCCTTTAGCCGGGTGGCGGTCGACATAATCGGCCCCTTGCCCCGCCCCAGTGCCACCGGTAAGAAATACATTCTCACCGTGGTGGACTATGCCACCCGGTACCCGAGGCTGTGGCCTTGGCCAACATCCGGGCAGACACCATAGCCGACGCCCTCTTACGTGTGTTCACGAGGGTGGGGTTCCCTCAGGAGATTCTGTCCGACCAGGGTACCCAGTTCACCGCTGAGCTAACCCAGCAGCTCTGGCGTCTCTGTGGTGTCAAGGCGCTTCACAGCGCCCCATATCACCCCCAGACGAACGGGCTGTGCGAGCGGTTTAATGGGACCCTGAAGCAGCTCATCCGAGCCTTCGTGCACGAGGGAAAGGATTGGGAGAAATATTTGCCCCACTTATTATTCGCCTATCGGGAGGTTCCTCAGGAATCCACCGGATATTACCCCTTTGAATTACTGTATGGGCGCCAGGTGAGGGGGCCCCTAGATTTGGTTAGGGCTCAGTGGGAGGGGGAACCGGAGGAAGGTGGGGTCCCCGTGCTGAGTTACGTTTTGGAGCTCTGGGAGCGCTTGGCGGAACTCGCGGGGTTCGTTCAAGGGAACATGGAAACGGCCCAGGCTCTGCAGAAAACGTGGTACGACCGCTCTGCTTGCAGTCGCTCGTTCCTCGTGGGCAGAAGGTTCTGGTGTTGAAACCACAGCGGCAGAACAAGCTGCAGGCGGCCTGGCAAGGCCCCTACAGGGTGGTAACCCAACTGGGGGATACCACCTATGTGGTTGTCAGCTGCGCAGACACCAGAATCCAGCGGACGTTCCACGTCAACATGCTGAAGGCCTACCATGAGCGCCCAGAGACGGTGGACGCCATCTGCGCGCCAGCCACCGAGGAGACAGAACCTTTCCCCTTAATAGAACTTCCCGGGATAGCCAAGCGACCGTCAGGGGTAGATCAGGTACAGCTGGGGGTGGAGTTGGGGCCCGATAAGCAGGCGCAGGTGCGGCAGTTACTCCACAACCACCAGGAGATTTTCTCGGCCCTTCCCGGATACACCAGCCAGGCCATCCATCAAGTAGAAACCCCCGGTCAGAGACCCCTCCGTCAACCCGTGTACCGACTCCCGAAGGCTGTCCGCGAACCCATGCGGGCCGAGATCCGGGAGATGCTGGAGCTGGGGGTCATCGAACCTTCGGCCAGTCCATGGGCGTCGCCCGTAGTCTTGGTCCCCAAGAAAGACGGTACCACCAGGTTCTGTGTCGACTATCGGCGGTTGAACGACTGTACCATTATAGACGCTTACCCCATGCCCCGAGTCGACGAGCTACTAGACCAGATCTCCCGGTGTCATTTTCTGACCACGGTCGATCTGTGCAAGGGGTACTGGCAGATTCCCCTTGCAGAGGAGGCGACCCCGAAGTCGGCTTTCATCACCCCGTTCGGTCTGTAACAAATTTTGAGTCATGCCGTTCGGGATGAAGAACGCCCCTGCTACCTTTCAGCGGTTAATCTATCGCCTCCTCGATGGCCTCCAGGGATTCGCTTGCGCATACCTGGATGACATAGCCATCTATAGCCAGACCTGGGAGGAACACCTTCACCACGTAGGGGTAGTCTTAAGCCGGATAAGGGACGCCCACCTGACCCTTAAGCCAGAGAAATGCAAGGTGGGGATGGCCGAAGTGCAGTACCTGGGCCACCGGGTGGGTTGTGGGATACAACGACCGGAGCCCGCCAAGGTAGAAGCCATCCTAGAGTGGCCCACCCCTGTGACCAAGACCAAGGTCCTCGCTTTCCTGGGCACAGCGGGGTACTATAGGAAGTTTGTGCCCCATTACAGTGACCTGGCCAAGCCCCTGACCGACTTGACAAAGAAATCCCTGCCCCGCCAAGTCCTGTGGTCCCCGGAGTGTGAACAGGCCTTCCAACAACTGAAGGCCGCCCTGACCCAAGCTCCCCTACTGGCAGCTCCCAACTACAATAAACGTTTTGTCGTCCATACAGACGCCTCGATGTTCGGACTGGGAGCCGTGCTAAGTCAAGTGGGGGACGACGGGGGGGATCATCCGGTGGCGTTCATCAGCCTGAAGCTTTTACCGCGGGAGGTGGGGTATGCTGCGGTGGAAAAAAAGTGCCTGGCCCTGGTCTGGGCCCTACGGAAGTTCCAGTCCTATGTTTACGGATGGTCCTTCACCGTGATGACCGATCATAACCCACTGGTGTGGCTCAACCGGGTGGCGGGGGAAAACAGCCGCCTGTTGCGGTGGAGTCTGGCTCTCCAACCGTTTAATTTCACCATCCAATACCGGCCCGGGTCGCAGAATGGAAATGCTGATGGGTTATCGCAGAAAACGGCCCGGGAACCGGGGGACCCAAGAGCACCGACTTCCCTGGTATGACCCGTTGGGGTCCCACCGGGTGCGTCGGACTTTGGGAGGGGGGAGGAGTGTCACGGAATGACCCAGGAGGCTTGGCTGCAAACCCCAGGACTCCCAGCCAGGGACATTTTTATTGACGGTTGTGTTACTATGGACTCCTGAGTGCTGTTGCACCGGAGGAACACCTTCTTTTCTTTATTAGATGTGGTTGTTATTGTGTGATGTAATAAAAGTGTCCCCTGTATGTATAACTGTGTAAAGTATGTAAGATACCCCATTGTATGTTTTGCCCGCCGCCATTTCCCATTGCCTCGTGGATCCGGTCGGAGTGGCCGAATCGTAAGATGGCCGATTCGGAACATCCGGTCGGATTGACCGAATCGAAAAATGGCCGATTCGTAACGTCCGGTTACGAATCGGCACCACCCCGAAAAAATATAGTCCCAACCATCTCCTTGCACAGCATCTAAATGACAGCTTGGCAAAATTACTCACATTACAGCTGCTGCCTTTCCAGCTGGTGTACTATGCCTCCTTGCGTGAATTTGCTGAATGTGCTGTACCACAGTGGCAGGTTCAAAAATGCCAGTTCTTTTCACGGAAGGCCATTCCAGCACTATACCAGCACGTGGAAGACAATGTTATTGAGTCATTGGGAAAGGCAGTCAGCAGCAAGGTGCACATTACTTTAGACACGTGGTCCAGCAGGCTTGGAAAGGGCCTTTACATTTCCTTCACGGCACACTGGGTAACTCTGCTTGCAGCTGGGAGGGATCAAGGACAGGGCTTTGTGCTGGAGCTTGTTCATCCACCACGCCTCCAGAAAGCTGCTTATATGAGGTCTGTCTGCCCCACCACCTCTTCCTCCTCCATCTCTGTCTCTGGCGAAGTGGCAGTTAAACTGACGCGCGGCAGGGGCTACGCAATGGCTCAAGCAAAAAGATGCCATACTGCGCTTGAGCTGGTTTGTTTAGGGGACAGGAGCCACACCGGGCCAGAAATTCTGTCAGCTCTGCAGGTGCAGATGCAGAGATGGTTAACACCGCGCCAGCTATAGCTGGGAATGGTCGTCTGTGATAATGGCAGCAACCTTCTCTCCGCCCTACGCCTGGGTAAGTTGACACATGTACCATGCCTAGCACACGTCCTAAATCTGGTGGTACAGCATTTCCTAACCAGGTACCCAGGGCTGGCAGAGCTTCTCAGCCAGACCAGAAAAGTCTGCAGCCACTTCAGACGGTCATTCCCAGCAAGTGTTCGCCTGGCAGAAATTCAAAGAGAATTCCACCTTCCCACAAACCGTCTGATCTGTGACATGCCCACCAGGTGGAACTCGACATTGGAAATGCTGCAGCGTCTGCACAAGCAGCAGAGGGGCATCAATGAGTACCTGTGTGAGTATGGCACAAGGATAGGTTCAGGTCAACTTGGTTCCCCCCCGCAGTGGCTGATGATCAAGGATGCATGCACTGTACTGTCACCATTTGAGAAGGCAACAAGGATGGTGAGCAGGGACAGTGCATGCATCAGTGACACAATTCCTTTAGTGTTCCTGCTGGAGCGCACTCTGCGGGGAATTATAGATGTGGCACTAGAGGCAGAGCAGCGGGAGGAAGAGGAGGACTTCCCTAGCTCTCAAGGCCCCAGTCTTTACGCAGACAGCATAACTGCGGGTCCTCATATCAGACAGGAGGAGGAGGAATGTTTAAAGGGACATGTGACGGAACGGCCGCCACTATACCGTAGTGCGGTACACATTTTTAAAATGTTGATATGGTGTATTAAAGAATTCATTAGGTTGTATTTTAATAAGTTCCCCCTGTAATTCTCCGCATTGGTGACCTGTTCCCCGCCTGTCTACAGCCCCGGGAAGACGCCCGGTCTGTGAATGCCTCGAGCCGCCACTAACTGTCTCTGCCAAGCCCCCCAAACTTGCCCCGCAGCGTGGAAACAACGAAGAAGAGCGCTTCTTGGCCAATATGTTCCTAAAAATAGGTTCTTATGGGGGTGCGAATTTCAGAACGAAGCGCCCCAGGAAACCCGAACGCCGACCAGGGATCCCTCACCGGGAGCGCGGCCGGCAAACAGTGACTCTTGCTCGGGTACAGCCGCCGGACTTTCCCCCTCCACAGCTCGGGCTCCGTTGATCCGATCAGGGCGCTTTTTGGACTGAACCAGCCCCCGGACCCGAGCTGCCAGGCTGTACCCCCAGCGTGCCGCCGCTCCCAGAGGATCACCCCGAAATCCCTGGTAAAACCCCAAACTCGGGCTGAAAGCCACAGGGAGCCGCCAGGACAAAGGAGCACTCGCACCACAGGGGGGGCCGGGCGCTGCCCGGACAGGGAGAGGATCTGGGAGTGGGGGACAGACGAGCTGGTGCCGAGACCCGAGATAAGGGCTGCGCACCGCAGGGGTCCCCCAGGTTAACCAAGGCAGATTGGGCAATAGCTCGAGGCAAAGGTAAAGATCACCGCAGGAGGACTGAGGGTGGGTCAGGGGAGAACAATGGTTTCATTCCCCATAAATACCCCTGAATCCCCCATGTTAAATAAACTGGTACCTGTTTGAACCTTTACTCCTGCCTCGGCTAGTAATTGGGGATAACAGGGCTTGGGGAACCGCGACGCTTCAAGGATCGTGCAAAAGCGCTTAATCACCGCCAAATTCATACAGCCCGCTATCCCTGACTCTACACCTCCAGACAAGCTTGGCGCTGACGGCGGATCTACCCGTGCAGGGTAGCGGTGATCCGATACAGGACACTCTAGGCAACATGACCACCTAAGCTTTTTTAGGTGGTCATGATGCCCAGAGTATGCTGCCCTCTGTCCCCCCTCCCTCAGCTCAGCCGAACCCAGGGCATACTTGAAAATGAGAGAAATCTCAATGTATCCTTCCTGGTAAAATCCTTTATAAATAAATAAATCCGCTGAAAAAGCTGAAAACAGCTGAGAGAGGCGGAGGAGTTTACTCCACCCTCCCAGCTGTCAGTCAGCAGAGCGGGAATCATATTTCCCGCTTCTGCCGACTTTTGCCGAGTAGGAGACGTCATCGCGCTTTCAGCGCAATGACGTCTCCAACTCACCGCAGTAGCTGGCGGCAGCAGCTGAGGGTTAGTGTTGCTCGCATCCTCTTGCGAGCAACACTAATTCTCAGAGGGAGCCGGGAGGAAGCCCGCCGATTGGCTGGCTTACGTGACTGCCATTAGGTACCAACAAGAGATCCTCAGACCCCTTGTGAGACCAAATGCTGGTGCCGTTGGCCCTGGGTTCCTCCTAATGCAAGACAATGCTAGACCTCATGTGGCTGGAGTGTGTCAGCAGTTCCTGCAAGGCGAAGGCATTCCGCCCGTTCCCCAGACCTGAATCCAATTGAGCACATCTGGGTCATCATGTCTCGCTCCATCCACCAATGCCACGTTGCACCACAGACTGTCCAGGAGTTGGTGTGACCGATCCCGCTACTCGGGGTGAGTAGATCCGCCGTCAGTGTCGAGTACACCTGGAGGTCGGTAGTGTGGTAGCGAGGTGCCGCTGGTCCTCGTAGGATACCCCGAGGTTGCAGCGCTGTAGAGAGGTCCTTGAAGCGTCCCGGTTCCCAAAGCCCTGTTATCCCCAATTACTAGCCGAGGCAGTAGTAAAGGTTCAAACAAGAGTGATTATTTTGCAGGGGAACACAGGTGTATTTATGAGGGAAAAAGGCATTGTTCTTCCCTGGCCCGCCCTCAGCCTTCCCGGGGTGATTTCTGACACTGCCCTGCGCTCCAGGCCGAGGGTCGCTGGTCGGTTCTCGGGGATCCCGTGGGCGCTCCGACCTGCAATTCAGCCCCCCCCAATAGAACCTAATTTAGGGGGCACAGTGGCCAAGAAACGCAATTCTACGTGGTACCTGCTCCGCGGGGCAAGGTGGACAAGGTTGGGCGGCTGGGCAGGCATAATTAGCTGCGGCTCGGGGCACTCAGACTGGTGAACTTCCCGGGGCTCTGAATGAGCGGGGAACAGGGGAACAACAGGGAAAAATCACATTGGGGTACTTATAAAAATAAGGGCTAACAAACTTTTAATAACACACAAATAAATAAACACTTGAACTGTTATATTGCACTACGGCGTAGTGGCGGCCGTCCCGTCACATATCTCCCCCAAGTTACCAGGTGGCAGACCCGGTGAGAACATCTGCGGGTCCACTTGGGGATGTCCACGGACCCCACCCTAGGTCTCAAGCTCGAATCCCCAGGCAGTACCGGCAGGGGAAGATCCTCCAGATCCCACAGCGTCCAGTGCGCAGATGGCAGCTACTGCCTCTTCTCTTTCATGAAATGGTTTCAGCATGTTCACATGAAAGGTTCTTTGGATCCTTTCATCCGAACATCTGGCTGCGATGAAGGATGTGTAACGAAATCCGCTACTCAGCTGGAGTAGATTCGGCATTAACTCCGTCCTTGCCTTGGAGCACTGTGAAGTTGCATGCCAACCAAGGTGTCTGACCTGGATGCAGTGAAGGCGGCTGCTCAGAATCAGCCAATCTACTGGATGGAGCCTGTATTGCTGCTATTTAGAGGGCATCAATCCGCTGCTTGTCTCTGCCTGGATCCGAGAATACCGAGGCTCTGTGGGAATAGCCCTGAATCCCTCCACAATCACTTATTCGAGACAAAAGTGTAGGTTGAAGGTAAATCAGAGTGTATTTCGAATGGGAACAGACAGTGCTTATATACAAAATACAGCCATGCACATTCAGACTTCCCGCCCACCCCAACAGTTCTGATTGGTTGGTTCCAAGACCATTTCAGGCTTCTTTCAGGTCCTCTTCAGTCTTCACTTTGGTCCAGGGGAGAACAATGCCTTTTTCACCCATAAATAAGCCTGTGTTCCCCATGCAAAATAAATCACTCTTGTTTGAACCTTTACTCCTGCCTCGGCTACTAAGTGAGGATAACAGGGCTTTGGGAATTGGGACTCTTCATGGACATCTCTACAGGGCTGCAACCTCGTGGTATCCTACGAGGACCAGCGGCACCTCGCTACCACACTACCGACCTCCATGTGTACTCGGCGCTGACGGCAGATCTACTCACCCCGAGTAGCGGGATCCGTCACACCGACCACACCCCATTAGACTTGATAATCGATAATTACCTATCCCGGGCCTCTTTGCCGGAGGCCAAACTGCAGCCCTGGACACGCCAGTGTCAGAGACGAGCACAGCCCTGAGTCACAATGCTATAGTCACAACTCAAAAAGGACCTAGACTGCTGGGATCGGATCGTGATCTCCTGGGTGGGTCATATTTATTGTATTAAAATCAATGTTCTGCCGCATATATTGTATTTTTTTCAGACTATTCCGATAGCCGTGGACACCAGGTGCAGCCACAGCCTCCAGTGGGTTTTATAGAAATAGGCAGTCACTGCCCGGAGAGAGCAAGCCTTTTTCCTCAATAGTTACTTTCAGCTCAGAGAGAGACGCACGGAGCTTAGGACCTTACTGCCACATAGGGTTTAACTAGACCTAGGAGCCTCCAGGGAAGTGACAGGAAGCTAATCGTGAACTAAACTGACAAGAGCCCTTGTGAGCGGGATGACGTGATGAACGCTCAAAAGAGCCGCCTTACACGCAACACACATGTGAGTAGATCACAGCCTGAAGTAGACAGTGTGGGTGGCTCTTAGTAGAGCCTTTTGGGTTCATAGATCAGCGTGTCTGTCGGGATTTTACTTGGCGCTGGTGTACTTGGTCACAGCCTTAGTGCCCTCGGACACTGCGTGCTTGGCCAGCTCCCCGGGCAGTAGCAGCCGCACGGCAGTCTGGATCTCCCGTGAGGTGATGGTAGAGCGCTTGTTGTAGTGGGCAAGGCGGGAAGACTCTCCAGCAATGCGCTCAAAGATGTCATTGACGAAGGAATTCATGATTCCCATTGCTTTGGAAGAGACACCGGTGTCAGGGTGGACCTGCTTCAGCACCTTGTAAATGTATATGGCATAGCTCTCCTTCCTGCTCTTCCTACGTTTCTTGCCATCTTTCTTCTGCGTCTTAGTCACCGCCTTTTTGGAGCCCTTCTTGGGCGCGGGAGCGGATTTGGCGGGATCAGGCATAATCTACTGCTATTGCTCTTCTCGCTACTCTGTGCCTACGATTAACACGGTACACTTACTACCAGTCAACTCTATTTATAGGAGGCAGCTGAGAATGAGGGCTTCCAGATTTCTCGATCACCGTTGGACCGTGTTCACGTGGCGAGTGAACTGGCACTGCCTTCCGTCACGCCCATTGCTTGCCATTGGTTGTGGCTCGCGCGGGGTTGTCATTGGCCTTTTCTAAATCTGTCCAATCACGGAGCACAGTGCATGTATTAAAAGCAGACTGGGAGAGGACGAGAGAAGCCATTCTCTTTAGTGATGGGAAGTTCGGATCATTTTTGTGAATCGGATCGATTCGGATCATTCATAAAAATGATCCGGATCATGATCCGAATCACCGGATCACTAAGTTAAACAGGGGGGGAGGGGGGTGTGACTCACCAGTAACCGTTTCTCTCTCTCAGTCACGCCCCGTGCTGCCGATTGGCTCCGCCCCCTTACAGTCTCTCTCTCTGAAGCTTCTTCCTGCCTTCTTTGTTGATGTCACTGAAGGCAGGCAGAAGGAAAGTAGCTCCTCCTCTCTGCATTCATTCACACTCAGTACTAGTATGAAGTACCGATTGGACCTGTCCCTTTGCTTATAGCATTAGCAATAGCTTTTTATAAAGCAAGGCAAGGAAGAATGATTGTAATTATCCCCTGGGTCTCCCTGCACTCTCCGGCTTATATTACTATACAGATAATATCAAAACTCCTCCTCTTGCACCCTACACCAGTGATGGCGAACCTTGGCACCCCAAGGTTTCTGAACTACATGTCCATGATGCTCAGTCAGCCTTTCAGTGTGGGTAAGCATCATGGGACATGTAGTTCTGAAACATCTGGTGTCAAGGTTCGCCATCACTGCACTATATTATCAAACCTCCTGCCTGCTTTGGTGATGTCAGTGAAGGCAGACAGAAGGTTTGCAGCTCCTCTCTAATGTTATAATTAAAAAAAACCAATTGAATTATTTTAATTTTTTTATGTGGAAGTTAGTGATACAGATGTAAGGGAATCCAGATCTTTGGGGCAGT